>WEKY01038932.1:8630-19384 GCA_013390045.1 Picathartes gymnocephalus
TTTGAATCATTAATCCTGAAAAGACAAAACCCAGGTAAGTATTTGAGCAATAGAATTTTTAATAGAAAACCATAAAAAAAATACATTTCAAATTCTTTTTTAATAATTAATCTGAAGTTATATTCAAACATTTTTAAGGTACAGCTCATGCACAAATGAAGTACACAACAACAGAACTACAATGCTTCTGCAAAATGAACTTCCTGGCCTTAGTGAATAAAAACAAGTGGAAATACAAAGTCTTACCATCTGCCAAGACAATTTACAAACAAATTATTTTTAATCTAGTGTCTCCCCTCTTCTAGTAAATATTGTGGCTGACTTTGTAGAAGTGGAAGCATGCCACAATCTAACATCTAAATTCAGCTAAAATCATTAACAGAAAAAACCCATGCCAAAGGCCTTGTGCTGTGAACAGCAATACATGCCCTGCATCCTGCAGTGATAGTAATCTCTAGATGAAAGATAGGAAAGAGTGGCAAAAGCTTCTTCCATGGACACAGCTCAAAGACAGAACTTCCAATATTTCTTGCAGCTATACAATTTACACTTACATATTAATATATGTTATACTGCATTTATCTGTACATCGGATCAAGAGCAGACTGGTGTAACAAACACTGGCCACCACATAACTAAGCACACCAGAAGAAAAATTATGTATCATGAGATATCTTAACCACCACAGTCAGTACAAGACAGGGAGTTTAGTCAAGGCCACAGTTAAGGGAAAGACACAGTCTCAGACTGACTTTGTGAACAGCTATAGGAACCGGACAGCAGGAAGAACGTCAGCAGCCTGCAGTCTGTCAGCTGCTCTGCAATCACTGCACCGTTCAAACTTCAATTTGTCATAAAAGTAAGGAAGTTTACATTTAATCAAATCCATGAAAGCATGCAGACCACACAAAGGGACCCAGTAAAGATGTTCCAAGTCTGGTCCACCTCATTTTGAACACAGCTTTCGTAACAGTAGGCCCACAGCCTATGCATTAGAAGAAGCTTTAAAGAAAAGTTATATAAATTATAAAAGCAGATGAATTTTTAATCATAATTCTGCTTTCATTTTCTCTAACTTCATTACATCTTGGTTAGTGAAAATAATAGTGCACAACCCATCCCACCCAAAAGCACAGAACAATCTAGAGTGGATTCTGTCTACATGCTCGAGTCAATCACACCAATGGTCAACTCTGCTAAGGCCCTGTGCTAGCCAGTATTTTCCAGGAAATTATACCAGAATGATACAACTAGAAAACATTCTTCTCTCCACAAACTTCAATGAAGTCAAGAAATTAACTCTCATTTTTTCAGGAGCATAAAAATAGTACTTAAAAAAAAAGAAGAAAAAAAAACTTCAGGTTTTTTATCAAGAAAAAAAGTATAGTTCAGTTAAGAAAATTGATAATGGTCAGCAGAAAAGGATTCAAATCCTAAGTTATAGGTTATAGTGGTGAAAGCAAGCCAAAGCAGGCAACTGGGAACTGTACTACCTAATGATAAAACACCTAACCACTAAGGACAAACACAGAGACAGCGAGCTCTGGAATGTGACAGCTCTTCATACTACAGCCACCATGGTTCAAGTCCTCTGCTCCCCAATTTAGAAAGGACTTTCTGTCAGCTACTTAAAAAGTTTATTACTGTAGTATGGAAACCAAGCCTAAGACAGGATAGCAGCTTACCCAGGATCATAAAACAATGCCACTAGAGATGGAAACAATATCCAAGGAAGCCTGACTTTTAAGACTTTTCTGAAATTGTTAAATACTGTGTACTCTGTGTAGCACAAAGAACAAACCACCAAAAATAAAGAAATTCAAGTTTGTGTTTTCTACTTTACTTTTAATGCACATCTATCCCAGAATACTGCAGAGGGCTCAGAACAAACACAATACATGTGGCAGCACACCGGCCTGAGTCTATAGCTGAAGAACAGCGGTAACTCTTGTTTTATATTGCTTTACCTTAAAAATTACTTTGTTTTCCTGTACACTTCATGTCTGTTTCCTGTTTTAAACATAGTTGTATGAGAATAAGTTTTAATTAATAAAGAGCATGCTGCCCAGGACATCAAAAAGGTCCATTTTCTTGAAAGAAAAATGCAGCCAGTATCTGGCAATGGTTGTGTTTGTTTACTTAGAGGACATTCAACATCCTGCAATGTTAATTAACCTTTTGTCAGTAGTGATACGTTTCTGCATGGCATTTGTGTCAAGGCACAGTATTTGTTACTTTAGGGGAATTCTTTTCAAATATGAAAGGACTATAAAATTATTTTTACTTCTGGTATAAAACTTGTTACAGAAAAAAGAATGATGGAAGAACGGTGCCAGAATCTATGATATACTAACTAAAAAGCATTTACTGAGGCAGAGTGGAAGTATTTCTCCATGCCTAGCATGAAAACAAAGATGTGTTTTTAGCTACTGCAGACCTTTACCTTCTTTTCACAATTTCTTATCAGCAGGTTAGAAATGTGCAAGCTACCTTGTCACTGCAACACTAAACAGTGTTGAAAATACACTGTTTAGTGCTATAAATTCTCACTGATATCTCTGGCACTTATTTAACGTCAAGGTTATGTTCCGAAAAAAAAACCACAACAAAAAAACAAACAGGTACAAGCTGGAAAAAGGAAATAAACATAGGTACTAAACAAAACCAATAGTAAGAACATATGCAAATGCTTCAGATCTGTTCCATGAACCCTTTGCAAATAATTCAGGGCAACAAAGACATTAGGAAGCTTTCAACAACCCCTGTAAATCCTCAGTTCTTGTGTCCATTTTGTTTCATTCAGGCTTCTGGAGAGATTACCATGGCACTCGGCACTAACAGACATGGAGGAATGTAGGCACCTTCCCCTTCCAGCACTCAGTACCGGCTGTGGAAGAGATAAAGTGTCACTGCCTGCTGAACCAGCTCTCTACTCCCTCACCAACAGTGCCTCTCAGGGGCCACCTACAGCTGTCCAAGGGCAGATCCACACTAGAAAGCAGCTAATTCCCCTACTACAAGAAGATCTGACCCTTCAACTGAAGATGAGCAGCACCTTCACAGGTACATTAAAACCTCACCTCTGATCTGTCTGTGATGGCCACAGACATTTTCTTCCACTGTGAAACATTGGATCTTCCATGCTAAGAGAGGAATATTTTACACAGTAAGACAAGATCATCACCATTCTAACATAACTATGGTAAAACATTTGGGTGAAAGTCACTCTCTTGAAAAAGCCCAGTGCATTAAATGTCAAGGCAGCTTTTACAGCTGATATAAACCTCAAGCACAATCTCCAGCTAAATCAAGATTCACACAGTCAAACTTAACACCCACAGAATCCGCCATTTCTCTTGTCACTTACAGCCCATTGTGTTTTTACATACTCTCTTGTTTCTTCCTGATATATCTTCACATTTCCTTACTTCCACTTTTTTGCTGCCCATAAACACTACAAATTAAACCTAAACTGAGAAGAAATTCAAGAAGACTGTCAAATAGGACAAGTTGCTATATTAGTTGTCAAAAAATATTTCTCTCTACTACATAGATACCTTTATTTCACACACTTCAATGAGAAATCAAATAAATGTTCTTTGGCAAAGAAATTCAGGCTAATCATCTTAACTATAAAAGAACCAGGCTATCAGACTCAAAATGAACAACTACAACTTTCAGAAGGAAAGCAGAACAAGTGTCAGTAATAGGCATGTTACAGGGCTCCAAGCTGAAGGAGCGAGGATGGAGCCCAAGTGAATTAGACACTGAGACTAAAAAATGACTGGCAAGCATCTAATTTAAAGAAACAAAATAAGAGGAACTATTGTGAAACAGGGACAATGAAGTAGAACAGAACTTCAGAAAATATGTATTCATCTAAAATTTCTTACCTAATACTTCCAACTTCAGCCACACTTTTGGAGTAGGGTCCAGAAAAAGGAGGCTTAAATACTCAGTTAGCAGCAGAGGAGGGAAAGAGGATATTTTTCAGTTGGTCTTGGCTGATAAACTGAGATTACACCTCCTGTCTGTCTCTACATCCATAAAGACTGGAAGTTTGTTTTAATTTTAAAGTAGAAAACTGGAATTCTCATGTAAATTACCTGATTCTAGAAGGGTCATAACAAATCACTACAGAAACTAGAGAAGATCAGTATTACATAGCTCTCAGAACTCACTGATGCGGCAGCTTACTTCTTACCACAATACCATGCAAACCATTGTTTCTCATCCATGATTTTGGCACCTGTTTGTCCCTTAGAGAGCACTTTAAACATAGATTCACAGAAAGTAAGAGCAACAATGAGTTGCTCAACACAGCAATGAACTTGCAAGACCTACACTATAAAACAAAACACTGCCAGTACACATAAAATCAACAGCCCTGAGGTTTTTATAACCACCAGGCATTTAGACAGTTAGGAAACAGCCAATTACTTTATAGATCAAATTTAACCTGTTATGAAGATCTACCTATTTTGTTCAGATTCTTGCTCTCCATTTTCTTAGCAAGATTTGCTGCTTTCAGAACACCTAGCTTTCACTAAACAGAATAAAATGTTATACTCAGAAAACATACTTGATTCAATACATGTGGGAAATTAATCAGCATTATAGGTCAAATGCTACTCAATAATCCACTATATATAACCTGGCTACAGAAAAGAATATGAAGATCCTGTCATATCCAGTATCACATCTCAAGCAAGCAAATGACCATGAGCATTTCTACAGGCATAGAGATAAATGCTGATTAGCAGTTAGCAAAGAGGAAGAAAAAGAATTCTCAAGACCACTGTTTCATCTTGAAGTCTAAAATGTGAGAAAAACACAATTCTGGGCTGAACTGGTTAACAAGCCTGGTGGGCAGAGAACGCAGTAGCAATTCTAAATTGGCAGCAGTGTCCTGTACCTTTATGCTTATGAAGGAAAAAAGGTTATGAAAGCCCTGGATGAGAGAGGAATATATAGTATAGGCAAACTAACATACCCAATTTATAGAAGTCCTAGTACAACTAGTACAACAAAAGTTTTCAGTATAGCTAAAAAGTCATTGGTAAATAAAAGTGGTAACATTACCATATAATTGTAATCTTTGAAAATCAGCTGCATAATACAGTTTTTCAATAGTATTATTTCAATTCAGTATTTCTTCCGCTCTCCATGGGCTATGGTTTAGTTTTTCTGCTTGAATTTTTTTAAAGCAACAAAACTCCACAACATATGCCTTTTTAGGCAGCAAAAGGTTTTCATTACCACAAAGTTGCCAAGGAACTGCTGAAGCCTTTCAACATGACTGAGAAGAATTTTAAAGCAAACTGAGCTTGTGGCCCACAGTCAGAATTAAAAACCACTAACATGAGCACAAATGAAAATAAATCCTACCATTCCTTCTGCAAATTCAAATCTTGGCACAAAACTAAGTGCTTCTAATCATACGATGGTTTGTGTTGGACGGGATCTTAACAATCATCTAGTTCCAACTCCCCTCTCCTCCACACACATGGACACGTTCCACTAGACCAGGTTATGCAGAACCAATCAAGCCTGGCCTCGAGCACTTCTAGGGATGGGACATCCACTGCTCCTCTGGGCCACCTGTTGCTGTGCCTCACCACACTCACAGTAAAGAATTTCTTCCTAACATTTAAACTAAACCTACCCTGTCTCAGTTTAAAGCCATTACCCTTCATTCTCTCACTACATGCCCTTGTAAAAAGTTCTTCTCCAGCTCTCTTGTAGGCTACCCTTGTGGGGCAGACCCTTCGTGGTACTGGTGGTACTGAAAGACTTGATCAGCATGGACACCCCTATTCTTGGTTGCCAGCAGCTTTCTACGGCACAGAATACTTCTGTAGAGTTGCACAGCTGAGAACTACCATCCAGTACTCCTGGCTTTATGTCCATATTCAAAGACTTCAGGATAGTTTAAGTGCATCGATAGCTACTTCCATTCTCAGGCAATCTGATTAATTTGAGGACGTGCTGAAGTAGTGAAATTGACTTCTTTTTTTCTGAGGTTTTTAAAAACTGCATAAAAGAAACAGAATGCCAATAACTTCTTACTGGCTCATTTTTTTCCAGGTACCACAGAACACAGTCTTCCATTAGGCTGAAGCCTAACAAACTATTGCAGATAAAGTAGGTCAGTTACAGCAATACAGAAATTAGTATCATGCTGCACTGGTATATAGATCCACCCATTTGATTTTCAAATAATTTAATCCTTATTTTGAGAGACCATTTAGTTCAAAATGACCTAAATTTGTGATAACTTCAGTGTTACTGAACATCAGATTATGCTTTTCATAACCTGAGAAAGAAACTGACATGTTTGAAGCTCTTTCTATCAGAAACACCATAACAATGCACAAGTGCACAGCATTGTTTTTCAAAGTTACGGCCTCATCATCTATTTCTACTAAATGTGGTGTATCTGTAAGAGCATGTATCAGTTTACACACAGAAACTGCTCTTGGAGGTTAAGTTCTGCTTCACTACAGCAAGGCTGAAGAGCTGCCTACTTAAAAGGCTACCTTAATTCATAGTTAAAAGTAAATATTGACATCTTAAGATTGCAAAGTCTAAATGTCTACTATGTAAGTGTCAAGAATGAGTAACTAACACTGTGGAAGAGTGCATAAAAGGGAGATGAAAACCCAACCTTCAGCCCATTCTTGAGGAAGTAGATTTCTCACAGCTGAAGAAATATGGAACTACCCTTGAACAGCCCAAGTGCAAACAAAAACTGTACCTTAAAAATGAAGCCTGACAAACTGAAAAAGTGCACTGCATAATGTCACTGTTTGCAGTAATGGGGAAAATGAACAACTCAATGTCTCTGCCCATGTGTTCCTTAGCAAGGTACCCATAATGTCCCAAATACAACAATTACAGAAAGAGAGAAATCACATCTTATCTCAACAAATGAAATCAGAATTTTTTCATTTTATCTCAGATATTAACTCATTCACTCCAGCTATTTTTCCCTCTAATTTGAGAGGAATAGTCCAGCTTTAAAAATGAAACATTTCCTGGAGTAACTGAAAGAGTTGATTATGGAATTTAAGACATCTATACTATCCTAACTGAAACTGTTATGAACGGTGAAGAGATAATGGGATATGAAAGACATCCTCAGGAAATCTTTTTCTCATATTATTATAGTAGTATATATCACACTGACAACAAAATATTTATGAATGTCTTCCACTCAACAAGATATTTGGAGGAAATAAATAATCCACAACATAAGAAATTTTCTAGTGCAGTTCTTTCAATTATATTTTTTTTGGTTATTCTAAGCAAATAACCTAGAGGAAAATAAGTATGGCCTTTCACTCAGTTTAATTCTTGAAAGAGTAACTGCCATATTTAGCTCCTGCACTGAAGACAAAATATTCCTCAATTCATTGTAGAAAACAAAAATCAAAATATTCATGCTTGAAGTTTGGGGATCTCTTCCCCTCATCTTTCAATAATTAATTAGACAAAATATACTAAGTCATAGTTAAATAAATGAATAATTTTTACTTAAAGAAAGTACTGCAACATGTATGTATAGTTTTAATATATTAGCTACCAGTTTTGTATGATGGGAGAGGACTAAATCTGTATTTTATAGTTAAAAAAAACATTGGTCTACAATGCATTACTCTAACTTCATACCTGTGTAATCACACCAGCATAAAACTAGAGGAAACCATTAAGTCTTCTCTCTAAAATTTACAGCTGGAGGTGCCAATTCCACTTTTCATTAGCAAACTCAACGCTCCAGAATAAAAAATCAAAATTAGACAAGAAAATACCAACTTTGCCTGCTGTGATGATGAAAATAATTTAGGCATGATTTAAGAGTGACAAAACATGCCTGACTATGAACTCCTTCAAAAACTCTCTGCATCTCAAGAAAAGAGTATTACTGCAGAGGAGACAGCAGCAGGATATAGCCAAAAGTGTACTCAATATAGCAAATAAATATTAAAACAGAAAACAAGCGGCAAATTTTTAAGAGATGGCAATGATTGACAGGCAAAATTTGCCAGTCCCCACAGGTAGGGTCTTCATCACAGAAATAATCTCTAATCAGGAAGCAAGTTTCCTTTAAGATAAGCCCCAGAACAAACACCAATTTTCCCCTGATGGAAAATATGAGCACTGTGAGCGTGGGAGATGACTGTACAAACACATTGATTTCTATTCTCTATTATTGCTACTGACTTCAGTTGAACTCAGGTGGCATGAATATCTTTGAACGAAGTTCTGAATGCTGCAGCTTCTTTTCATCAGGTCTCACTGTAACAATTGCTCCATAGGTGAGCAATCCTGTAGTGAAACAGCTGCATTTTCATGTGGTTGCATGAAATTTCTGACTGCAGTCCTTTACCACACCTTTAATAGCGACAGAAAAACATTTCTACTTTTTAATAGAAAATAGAAAATAAAGTATACAGTAGTTAAAAATCTGTCCCTCTAGTGGACAAACAAACAATTTCAATGCAATTCAGTATTCCCATTTCATAAATGGGTTACTGAAGCATTTTATAGTTTCAGTGAAAAGCACTCTTTAATGGCAGGTTTAAAATTAGTTTTAAATTCGTTTTTTACCTGTATATATGAATTACAAAATTAATGACTTCAGCTGACAGTATAATGCAAATCTTCAAATTAAACATAGGTCTTGGAGCATTCCCCACAAAAATGGTATGCAATTGTCAACAAAACTGTAGATACAACCACTCATCCACAGAACAGATTCAGTACAATAGGTTGAAGATTTTTATGAAGTCTGTAGTTACAGTCAGTCGTAACACATATGCACAGCCAAGTTAAGCAGAAGTGGCACAGTCAACTACAGTGACTGGCACTAAATTTTTAAGAATGGACTTTGAAAGTTTAATGATAGTTTTGCAATGTTTCTCAGTCATGAAGGCATAAGAAAGTAAGAATCACTGGATGGATCCTATCTATCTAGATACAATACTGAAATCCATGTCAAAGCAGATTCTGCCTTAATCTTGTAGATACTGTAAGACCATCAGCAAACATGCAAGAAAAAAAAAAAAAAAGGAAGTAGGAACTAGTTTTTCACCAGTTGACAAGCGATAAAGGTAGCTGTAGTATAAAGGTAAGGAAAGAGTTGGACTGGGCTAGCCGGGAAGATAGTGAATTTACAGAATCCTGTAAAATACTGATCAAATGGAGCACAGTTCCCAGCCGGGGAAGAAAAGTATCTTAGCCTGAAAAGAAGGCACTGTTATGACCAAGAAACTGAAAATAGGTTAGGTCAAAGACTCTGTCCAGTGATTAAACCAAGCAAGTGGGATAGAGGCGCTGAACGTGAAGAAATCTTCACTAATGTGAACAAACATATCATGTTTGCTGTGCAACTCTTGGACCCCTCAGCATAACTTTCCCTACTAACATCAGTAACTTAAGAAGGCAGCAAAAAAAACTTAAAATGAATAGTGCTAAGTTTTTTAACTTGTAAACTGTTAGTTTCAGCTTGTAATTAATGCTAGAAACAGCAACAGGAGCAAAACAAAGAGCCAGTATCTCACTTACCTCTCAGAGATGATATGANNNNAGATGATATGAAGAGCATATTAAAAATAAAAGAGACTAGGATTTAACTTTAAAAGGAAAATATGCACAAATTATGCACCTAAATCCACCTTATTGGTGAATGTGTAGGTTTAACTAGATTCTTCATCCAAGACTAGATGGAGGTTAACTTCTTCTGATTTCCCATTTTTGTCTTCAAGGATAAAATAATTTCTCTCTTCAGCAAACTTTACTTAGCATATATACCAAGAAAAGTGGTATTTTCAGACCTCTTTGTTCTATATTCAATCAAATCCCCTCACCTCTTTAACCCTGGAAATCAGGAATAAGACACACTCCAAAATAAAAAGATGGTCCAAATCCACATTTGTAAAGATCAGCAGTTTTACCACNTCAAAAGGAAGGATACAAAAGAAATAATATGACATGAAATTGGCAGAGTAAGACTAGTGCTAAGCTGCAACAACTTCAAAAGACTTTCCCTTTACTGAAGTTACTTCAAGTTTTCATCTTTAACTGATTTTTACTGATAAGCAGCTAGCTTGAAAGCAAACAGAAAGAGACTGTAAGAGAAACTCATTTTTATAACCTTTTAAAATGCTATTTTGCATGTAGGAACAGAACAAAGAAGAAACAAAAGAAAAAAACTTACAGATCTTTCTAAACATTATCAAAATGTACCTTCTTCCAACCTTCGTAACTTACACTTTCTTGGTAGAAGACAGAAGAGGGCAAGGATAGAAAGTAACTCATTTAAAAATCCTCAAGAAGTAGTACCTAAAAACTGTAAACAATTAAAAATTCCTACTAACGAAGCTGAGTGAGTGAAAGAATAAGACTCAGTTGTGCTGTAGCGGTTGATTAAAATAATCTCATTAGGTATGAAACTGCATTTTTACTTTGTATTTCATTGTTTGCAGTCTCTTTGCAAACGTGAGTGTACTGGTATCACATAATGCAAGCTGGTTCACCATTCATTGTGACAACGCCCATAGGTACAACACTGTATTTGTGACCTCAGCTTGTCACTGTAAGAACAATTAGTTGCTCAGATACTAACAAGAAACTGAAATTCTTTCTTATAGTTTGAGCTGTTTTCCTCCTTATTTTGCATTCTTCTGATATCAGAAAAAAAAATTCTGCCATGACATGCACACACAGCACACCAATTCTCTTTTTTTTTTTTT
>WEKY01038933.1:1952-15943 GCA_013390045.1 Picathartes gymnocephalus
GGGTGAGACTTGTGAGACCTGCTCACACTTAAGACTGTGAGGGGATAAAAGCCATGGGGTCCTCCTCGAAGGCACCAGCTCGAGCCTTCTGTGTTCCTGCACCAAGAATAAATGTCTTTATGGGATGAGACATCTGTGATTCTGCCATAGGAAACCCAAGGTCAAAACTGTAAAGAAACCTGGTCTGGTTGCATGTGAGTGGAGTGTGTGGGGGGTCAAGCTGGGCACCTGTTGGCTCACTGGAGCTGCTGTGAAGGAGGTCCCAGCAGTGGAAGCCTCTAGCATTGGGAGTGCGACTGCCAGAGACTCTCCTGAATGGTCAGACTGGGAAGTTTCCTTAACATCTCTTATAACTCTTCTCATCTGTTTCTTTTCTACAGGTGGAAACCTCATATTCTCTTTATTTCTCTGTTGTCACTCCATACTCTGAGCTGTGGCTGCTGCCTGTTCTTATCATCTTCTCCAGTTTTACCACATTTTTACCAGGAAAGAAACGGAATTGCAGTCACTGGTCAGCCTAGAAGGACACCAGGGCTTTACTCAGTGGCATAGTAATATTTCCCATTTTTTTATCTCTACTTCTTATTTAGCATCTTTTGAATAAACTTGAGCTGTGGGAAACGTCCCAGTTATGAGACGCAACATTTTGAAGAGCAGATGTTATCCAACACAGCGCTGCAAAACTCTGTCCCTGGGCAGGCATCTGTCAAGACCTGCAGATCCTGGCTCACCCCACAGAGGACACAGCACTGCTGGGTGGAAAACGGGGAGGAGGAGGAGGTGGTCTGAAGCAAGGAAGAATGCTGGACAACATGGGTAGGTAATCTCGGAAACACCTGGAGCCTGTGCATGGATCAATTCCTGAAAATCAAGAATAAGAATTGACTGTGAGTTTTCAGCCACACAGCTGAGATTTCCCCATCCATACATGTGTAAGGTCTTTAATCTTTTTTTTTTTCAAATGAACATATTTCTCACAGATGCTTGATCATTTTTAGTAACAACATTTATCATTTGTCATTTTCTAGAATGAAGAGATCACAGAATACCTCAGGCATGTTTTCACAAAAGCAGTACAAACAGACATTCATTTGTCTGGTGATGTGTTATTTCTCTGTATATATAAAATCAGTCACCCTATTTCTTTCCTACCTTGCAACTTTCCTTCCTACCCTGCAATCTGTGCTTCCACTTTCCCTCTGCCTTCTTAAATTTTATACTTACAATCAATTTTTTTGTCCACTTCTAAAACCCCAGATATTTACATTTCTAATTTTCAAGTAATTCCATTTGACCAAAACCCTGTCATTCTGATATTTTTTCCAATGATGTTGTCCTGCTCTGTTTTGTATCTAAACTGCATTATTTTTCCACTTCTCAGTTAGACTTATGCAAAACTCCAGTTGTAATGTTCCTGCCTCTACTATAAAATTTTGTGTGCTTCCTCCTATATTGTTAATGGGCAAATGAAAAAAATGTGGACTTAACAGCAATCCCAGATTATTTTCTGCTCTCACCTCCACCTCTGCATGCTACTGTATACTTTCATTACCTCTGTTTTATGCTTCTCTGTCAATAATCATTCCATGTTACAGATTAAAGTGACAGCCATTTTGGATTTTTTTTTAAATAAGATTCATGTGTACTTTGGATACAAGTGATGTTTTCTCTACTGAGAACAGTTATCTCTAGCATTTCTCATTCTTCAGAAGAAACTCATGCATAAACTCAAGTAACTCTTCCATGGTAAAATAACATCACATTCGTGAAACAGTATTCAGAAGGATAGTTTTCTTGTTGTAAGGATCAAAGTAATCCCTTCAGAAAGAAATGGTCAGAGTAGAGCATTTGCCCTAACTGCCAGGTATTTTAAAAGATGTACAAGATGTACAAGAGGTCTTTTATTTTAGCATGAATGTTCACTTGAAAATGTAAACTAGAAATCTTTGCATACAGTTCCTTGCACAGTGTCATAGAAAGCCTTGTAACTGCAGGTTTATTCCCAACCTTAACACAGCCTTGCCCATCCCCTCACATTGGAAGCTTAAACCTGGAGAAGTGGGGGAAACCTGTGTATTACTGAGTGTTTGCCTATTTAGAGTTCACTCAGGTGGTCAAGGGATCAGCAATATCCATCTAAGGTTTCTGTGGCTAGATGGAGCCACTCAGAAGGCAGGCCCTTGGGGCTGACCTGTGCAGGGCCAGGAGTAGGGCTTTGATGAGCCTTGTGGGCCTCTTTCAGCTTAGGATATTCTATGATTCCGTGATTCTATCACCCAAGACAGGTATCCCAGTCCTGCTTTTTGCTGGCCTCAAGCTCATTCAGCTCCAGCTGCCCTTGCACATAGACCTCTGTGCTAAGGGGCACGTGCTGAGAATGCTAAGGGAATGAGGATGCAAAGGGAATGAGGATGTCAAGGGACAGATTATCACAGCTAACGTGCCCTGAGGACGTGCACTGTGGTGCAATCCCTAGCTGACCATTACATGGGGTTTGTGTTTCACTCTTAGTCATCACTTATTCAGGACAGTACGAGGACAGAAACAGCAATTTATTCAGATTTACGAGGACAAAATAATCAACCAAATAAAATGTGACTACGCTAAGAGTTAAAGCAAGTCTTATACAGAGGAAAGTTATTTCCTAAAAACTTGAAAACTTACTAGTTTATAAATAAGAATTTAGCTTTATTTTTGTTTCTGTTCATGTGTACATATTGGAAACAAGGAAAATGAGATTAAAATGTTGTAAATAAATATTATGTATGTGCTTAAAGAGACCAGAGAGACTAATTAGAGGGTTTTCTTTATATATTCTTTGTGAATTAAAATGCTGATTGCAGAACAGCCTTTAGATACTAATGGTGAATTAAAGGCTTAGAGTGCTCAAATCTTCTAGTTTCTTTAAGGCACCTGATGGGACTTCTCATATCCTCTTAAACGTCAGATTTGTTGACAAGAATGAGAAATTGTTGTTCTCATCTTCCTATCATAAATAAATGCTGGGAAAAGGGGGAAAAGGGGGAAAAGGGGGAAGTAATTGTGAGGTTTCTTAGTATGTAATGTGCTTGTACTTATTGTGTCTTAAAATGGAGAACAACGGGCTGATGAAAAGAATAGAAAAAAGGAGAAACATCTGCATTTGACAGAAATTCCACATTCTGCAAATGAAATAATTTTGTCTGCCAGAAATTTCTCTTCTTCATTTCATGAAATCTCTGCCTTTCACTGGTGCTCAAATGCAGCTATACATACGCCACTGTGGCACCATCTGTACAAGTAAGTGACTTTGAAATGTTATTTTTCAGAAACACCACATATAAAACAGGTCCATTCTAATCAGGAAAATAATAAGAACATGATATAGAGTCTTATCATGCATCTTTCAAGTAGGGACACCCACACAGAGCACCTGCTGCTCATCACAACAAATTAATTCAACCTCACCTCTGAACTTAGCTGCACACAAAATAGAGCGGCAAACTGAGACACTGGAATACCTTTTCATCTGCCTGTAATGGAACTTGGGATTAAAACTAATGACAACAATGAAATAAAGAGATAGATATGTAAAAACTGTGGGGCAAATTGCCTTTAAAGGGCACAATTCATTACATTATTCCCTAAATACTTTTTAGAAAAAAAAGATTGTCAGTTTGATGTCAATCATTTTAGATTAAACCAGTAACTATTAAACTTGCTTATCTGGCAGTTCATGGCCACAACTTGAATAAAGGTCGCCTTTCCACAGTTTCAGCTAATCTTTGGTTTGAAGGAGAACATTTAGTGCTAAGTCAAATAAAATTACAAATTTATGATTTCTTTTTTCTAAATCCTAAAAAAAGAGTAAAAGATATAACAGGATCATACTTTGATTTCAAAATGTCCTTCACTTTGTTCCTGTAAAGCTGGAGTTAATCAAGAGGTATGGAATTCAAATTTATCCTCCATTTCTGAACATCAATATGGTGAATAAATTTTTAGATATTAGCAGGCTGCAGAACTAGGGAAAGAGTTCAGATGAATCATTAATGAAGAAATGGTCCGTCTTATTAATGGGATGTATCTTTCCCTTCTTTATTGGCTTTCTGCATTTTTCACAAGGTTGGGGTTTTTCATTCTTACTTGACTGCCAGTGGAAGAGTAAATCTCAAGAGATGCCTCAAACACAGGCAGAGTCAACTCTGATAACCCATAAGCACAGTTCTCAGTCATTAGTGCAGCATGGAAATTCAATTTTTAGGGGAAAAGAGAAAATACAAAACTAAGTTTGAGGTTGCTCCAATCCTCCATGAAACTAGTAATCCTGCTAATTACAGGAAATTTTTCAAATTTAAGACAGTTCAAATACAATGTTGTTTCTGTATCATTTCTCCAACCAATTCCCCACTCATTACCAGTCATAAAAACATTGTAATGGTTACTACTTTTTTGTAGCTATTTTGAGATTAAAATTAAAAAAAAGAACATCATATATTGCCCTTGTTAATTTATTTGAATATATGCTATAAAAAAAGAACATCACCATTTTTTCTGACTTGAGCAGGCACTGTCTTTTGACATAAAAGTGATTAAACAAAGTCACATTTCTAATGCATGACTTAAAAATTCAACACCTGAACTTTTGGTCAACTTGTGCAATGAATTCTCTGCATTTATTGTCTGATTATCCTAGAAGGTTATGCATTTCAAAACATATATCTTCGGATTATCTCCATTTGTTTTTGCTGTGCTCTCTCTCAGAGAATACTGGCCCTTAATTTATGTTGTTCAGTTATTCCAGGTGAGCATTTCATATTTTATTTGCAGCCATATGTGTCTTTGACCTACTTCAATGGCAACTTGAAAGAAGCTTTGAGATATTTAATCACAACTTAGAAAAGTGAAGACTAAGGGATTTTTTGCTTTTGTTTCTTGTCTAAGTCATAGTATGTTTGTCAGATCTAAGGGCTCTTAGTTCGAAGAATTAACATCACTTTAAATCATAGAATAATAGAATGGTTTGAGTTAGTAGTGATGTTAAAGATCATCTCATTCCAACCCCTCTGACATTTTCCATTAGACTAGGTTGCTTGGAGAATACCCATCCAACCTGGCTTTGAACACCTCCAGGGATGAGGCACCCACAACTTCCCTGTTCAACATGTTCCAATGCCTCAGCACCTTCACACTAAAGAATTTCCTCCTAATATCTAATGTAACCTTACCCTCTTTCATTTTAGACATGCCCTCTTGTTCTATCACTACATGTGCAAGGTAGAACTCTCCAGCTCTTTTGCAGCCCCTTTAGGTACTGGAAAGTGCTATAAGGTCTCCCCAGAGACTTCTCCAGAGTGAACAACTCTCTCAGCCTTTCATTGTGGGCAAGGTTCTCCATATCTCTGATCATGTTCATGGCCCTCCTCTGGCCTTGCCCCAGCAAGTCCAGTCCTTCTTATGTCAGGGGTTCCAGAGCTGAATGCATCTCTCCAGGTGCAGTGTTGTGAGACAGTAGTAGAGGGGGAGAATCTGTATCAAACACCTTTTTCAGGACCTGGGGACAAGCAGCAGCCCAGCTATCAGAACTTATGAATTCTATAGAAAAAATCCTGATGCATAAATTACCTGCATATCCCCATGTCTAGAATTACTTTTTTTCTACAAAGCTTTTACAATATACATGTGTAGCTGAAAACATTTATTGGCACATTAAAATATTTTTCATTAAAAGCATACTTTTAGTGAATAAAAAGAAAATTTTATGTACAAGATGGTGCTGCCCCAAAGTATTTAAGTACTGATTACTCCCTTTTGCCTAAAACAGGTGGTTATTCCCAACAGATGGCACTGCAGAACATATGAATTTTGAAAGCAATAGTGTGTGCTATTTCTTAGAAAGTCAAAGAGAAGTTGCCTGCCCTATTCACGCCATCCTTGTTGTGATGAGACACAAGATTCAGCCTTCCACCTCCACCCCTTTCCCCTTGTCTTTGTTAGCTGGACTCCAAAGGAGATTTTTATTATTTTGACTGCTAAGTCAGCATACAAAACACTCTCCTTGCAAGCCAGGACATCAGATACAATTAAATAAAGATTTTTCATATTAGCTTCAAATTGAGTAATACCATTGTCAGAAGTGAGTTTGACATTTAAGGAAGCAGTCATTTAGAAAATGACGAGTTTACTCTGGATCTCATCAAATAAAGCTTCCTATTAAACATTTTGATCATCTATTGCAAAAAAAATTAAATTAATTAATAAGATATTCAGACATGGTCAGATTTTTTTCTTTTTTTGAGAGGGTGCAATTGAAATATAATTTGATTTGTAAATTATAGGTTATTTTCATTCACTAGCAATCAGTTTCCATCAATATGTCAGGCATCACAGTGCCTGTTATTGTTTGCAGGACAAACAGCTCTTTGTTAAACCAGCTCAAGAAATCTCAGTTGTCTCCATCCATGAGATACCATTCTTTTATTTTCATTACCATTCAAACAGCAAGAGCTGAGAGCAGTCTCACTGGAATATTCTTGAGCTAGGAGGCCAACTGACTCTTAGTTTCATAAGAACATATTTTTCCAAGTTAAAAGCATGAGATAGTATAGTTTCACAGCACATAAGAGTCTGAGAAGAAGGCCTAATATACAACAGAAAAGTAAGAAAAATAAAACTCCCTCAAGACAATCAGAAATCCAGATGGGCTTGATGGGAAATAAGTTGCCAAATGGGTCAGAAGGATGTCACTGCTCAGTTGAAATTTTTGTAGGAAGAGATAAGAAAAGGTTGTATTGAAATTTTAAGACATGAATCTTGAGAGCTGACTAAAATTATAAAGTCTAAGAAGTCCCCAAAGCTTAAAAAAACCCCACAAAAAACCCCAAACAAACAAAAGCAAAACAAAAACCCCCACCCAACAAAACCCCAAATCCAAGGAAACAAACTTAGACTAAACTAAATATATAGAGAAGCCTTCCCAACTTACACAAAAGTAATTGATGAATATTTGTTAGCAATAAAGTAGTTAATGTTTGCAGAACAAAAGGTTTTACATTGTATTTCTTTAGGTTTTTTACCTTAAGGAAGAGAAGTTACCCAACATATAACCCAAGCTGTATTCTAAATCTTTCCTTATAGCATCTCCTGTGCATAGCACTTCTGATAAATTTTGTCTTCAATAAGAAACTTGGTATTTGTCAAAACACAATTGTGTCCTTTTCTGTAGTTGGGAAAATGTCTATTAATACAAGATTAGAAAAATTTCAAAAGACCTGCGAGGTTGAGGACAGTTAACTCTACTTTATATCATCTCTAACTAGATTTACAAAGGAAAACTGAGACACCTGCATCATGAAGTGTGGTTGTACCGAAGTGATGATGTCAACAGGAAAAAAAAGCTTCACAAAGACTTTTGTCACATTTATATTTCATAAGTCAGACAGTCATTTCTACATTAATTTTTAAGTAGTCAGTGCTTGCCCTTCCATAGCATTTAGAGTAATGAATGCAAGGAGCAAATAGAGAGGTAACTCATAAGTGCTTTTGACAACTCTAATTTTCAAACACCTGATCTAGTCATAAATGATAACTACTGTGAACAGAGCTGTAAGGTCAGGGTGTGCAGGTGCTACCAGCTTAACTGACAGCTTTGTTGTCCTTCCTCATGTTTTGGTGGTTTTGGTTTGGTTTGGTTTGGTTTATGTGTTTTGGGTTTTTTTTAATTAGCAATTCAAATAAAGAAAAAGAAGTTAATATCAGAATTACAAAGGCACTTCTTTTATGAAAAAAAAAATTAAAAATAGAAAATGTGTATCATATATATAATAACTTTGATATAAATACCTAATTCTTTTATATTTATAAATTACAGCTTCTTTAGGCAGCCTTCTAAATTCAAGCCTGTCTCTTTTGCTAAAAAAAAAAAGAAAATTAACCATACAGTGTCTACTGTGCATTTCTGAATAAGTAGTGTATATGGTTTTGGGCATCTGGGTACTTGCAAACTACCTGTAAGTACCAAACAATTATTTCCCTGATGCTTTAAGACAGCCTTTGCCCAGAGTACTTGTTAAACTACTTGAATTTTCAATTATCCAGCTGTTAGAGAAGAGGCTTGGAATATCAGCATGTTAGAGGAAATTTCTGATTTGTTCAGCTTTTGATGTCTAAGTATGTACATATTTATTCTTTCCATATCTTATGTATGTATCACAATAGATTTGCAGTGAAAAGACATTCAAATTTGAAGACTATAACTATGGTGGGGTTATGTTCTTCACACTGGAACACCTGTGATAAGCACTTATAACCAGTGTTGAACAAGCTATATATATTTTCCCCACTGGCAAATCAAACTAACTCTTTCAATTCTGAAATTTACTTAGTGACTGGAATTAGAAAGATACTAACGCCACATCATCAAGCTGTCAGCTGAAGAGCACTGTAGTAGCATACAAAAGAAAGAGTTCTTTTTATTTCAAACCTCTGGTGTATTGGAACCTTGACAGCAATAGGAGTAATAGCAAAGGCTTTTCCTGAGACCATTTATTTTTATTTAATTAGGACACATTCAGAAGCCAAAGCCACTAATAGTTCTTATTTAAACAGTCCAAAAGTCTCCATGTCAACAAGGCAGCAGGACCACAGACACTGTGAGAATGATCACCTAATGCTTGGCAGAGCACGTGAGAGATTGTGTGAGCACCTGCCAAAACCCTTCCTGTTGCTGACCTAGATTGAGACAACTTACTTGCAAGACTTGTAATAGCTGGGTGAGGTGCATTATGGAGAATTTTAGGCAATAATCGGATTTGCAACAGAGATCAAATGATAGTTGTATTTTACTCTCATGTATAAGAACTGCCCGGTGGAGAAAGTGTGCTGGCTTTAAGTCTGGTGAGAGAAGAAAGAAGTTGTATGATAAAATTGTCAGTATATTGGATGAATATTATATGCTTGTGTTCAGAAATACTTACAAAACACACTTTTGCCTTCTATTTCAAAGTTAAATAAATATGTGGTGGAAAAACCCACTTAAGCTGTGTGCTTTCTCTGATAACATTGACTTGATTGACAGATTTTATGCCAGAATTATACAGGATCACTTAGCAGCATAAGGGATTGTGATGCGTCAAAGAAGTTGCAATCTAACATGACATCACTTTTATAAGCCTTTGCAGAGGTGAGACCATGTAAGATAATCAAGCCACCACTACCAGACATTTGAGGGTCACAGGACTGCTAATAACACCAGCCCTGCCAGCGTTTAATGTCAGCCATAGGGGAGACGTCAGAGCTACCACAGGGGTCACAAACAACCTGAAGGCAACCACAGCACACCTCCGGTGTGTGGAGATTGGCAGACATGAGAACTGCCCGATGTGAAAAAGAACAACTATTCATATCTGATCTGGACTACATGAAAAAGTGAAAAGTGCATTCATTCTGGTTATCACATCTCCCTGTACTACTGGACAAATAGCCAAAGATCAGCCCATGAACTGCTGCCACAATCATCTAAGGTAAGTTACATAGCCATGTTTTGAATCACTTCTTAGAATCATAAAATGCCTTGGGCTGGAAGGGTTCTTTAAAGGTCATCTAGCCCAAAGCCCCAGGGACATCTTCAGCTAGATCAGGCAGCTAAAAACCATTCAACCTGACCTTGAATATTTTCAGGAGTAGGGCATCCATACTCGGCATCACCATAGTAAAAAAATTCTTCCTAAAAAAGTCCTTCTTTTAAACCCCATTTAAGTATTGAGAGGCTGCAATTAGGTATCCCCAAAGCCTTCTCCAACTCAAGCATCTAACAGAACTGTATCCATGTCACATACTTCATATTTGTTCTGCATATGAACAAATACAGATTTGAAAGACACAGAACTAATTACCTAAGCCAGCATTCACCTGATAAAAGCAAGGAGGAACTACTAATCCTGTCAAATACCACTGCACTAAATAAGTGTTATTTCAACACAAGCAATTAGGCAGGTAAATTTGTAAACAAAACAACCCAGCTCCAGCAGAGCAGATGTATGGCCCATGTCCAAGCAGGCATTTACTACAGCCACGACAATCTTCAAATTTATTCCTAGTTGGGCCATTTTCAAACCTGAGCAAACTTGCCAACCATTCTGGTAGAAAAATGAAAGTTTGCTATGAAAATTTTACACTTTGAATGCATCCTAGAGAAAACTAATTTAAAGGAAAAAAAATAAAGGAAAAAAAAATACAATCAAAGCTGACCTGTACTTTTTCTAATGGGAAAACTATTTGAGATGTATTTGTTCCTTTTTTTATTCCTTAACTTCTTGTTTCCTTTTTATATTTTGCTGCAGAAATGTCAAGGAAGAGGATAAAGAGCCTGAGAAATCAGTAAAAACCATAAGAATGTGTGTTTAAAAATTATTTTATTTAAAAAATGATAATTATTTTAGAGAAAACATAAATTAAATTAAAATTTTACCAGTTATTCAAATATTTATCTGACATAATAAAACTGACCAGGCATGGCTAAATGACCTAATCAACATATACATACATTTATCTGTATGCCTGTCCATATGTCGATGTTTACATCCACCCAGACAATGTATAACTCCATATGAACTGATTATATAATTCATTCAGGTGTAATTTGTGTGTTTTTCCTGATAATGGCAATACATCTGGATAGGCAGTGAAGTTTCTATTAAAGTGTTGTAAAATCAAGTCACAGGACAACACCATTAATCTGAATGGAAATTTTTGGAACGTCCAGAATGCAATGTGGAAAGTAACCATTCCTTAGCTCTAGTCCTACTGTTACTGGATGAAACTATGATCTATAAATCACAGGGGCATATTTATATTTTGCAGCAAGAAGCTACCAGGTTTTTACCAAAAAAAGAAAAAAAATTTTGCACAGTACACTAACTTGTCTCATGAAATATGCAAGTTCAGGTAGCAGATTTAGTCTTTTTGCTATGGAGAAAGTAATTGCTGAGCAAAAGCTAACAGTATGTTTGAAGGGGGCTTTTTGACTCTCATAGTCAAATAACAGAACAATTGCATCCCTGAGGTGTTTTTCTTCCCATAAAGTTTCCTACCTATGGGAAAAATGCAAAAAGCTTAAAAAAATAGAGTTAAACGGTTCTCCAGACAAGTCTGTAAAAAGTGTTTATCTCTCTTGATTTCATGTTCTTTATTCTGGATTTTTTTCATACATAAGACCTAAAAAACATTTCCTAGCATCAAGTGGCCTAATGTAAACTCCTTCAACAAAAGTTTTCCTTTCCTTTTAGTTTCAACTGTGAGGAAAAATACCTTTTTTTTTGATTAAAAAAAAAAAAAACCAAACTGGGCACTTGGTCTGCTTCACACTTGCACATAAAATGGAAGTTTGATACATGTACTGTGATCACGCCACCAGCAATTCAGAAAGGAGCAGCTATCAGTTCCTTTTCAGGTAGCGGCATCTGCTTTGTTCAGCAGTATGAGAAAATCAAACTGCCCATTCTATGGTAGAGAAAGAATTCTTAAGTAAATCACCACCTTCTGTTAATACAGAAGACCTAGAAGCATCACAGAGAGTGGAAATTCCATCAAGTAGCACATTTAAAAATAATGCATAGAATCTCAAGAGAGTGATCTTACTCATTTACGTGTTTCATATTTCGAATATGTTTAGAAGGAAAAAATATTAGGATGCCAAAACCCATTATCTGGAATCCACAACTTGTTGAAATAACTACTCACAAAGATGCAGAGCTGCATGAATAAAAATGAGAGAAAAGAAAAGTGTGCATGCAGGGTAATAAAACAACTAAAAAAAATCACAAGGCAAGAATGTAGCTAAAGTATTGATTGTCAACATGAAAGAAAATTGACCTCTTTTTGAAGTTATTGAGGCCACTTCAGCTTTACCTAATGGCCCATATACTCTGCTTGTGGCAGATGAGAAAGATGGTTCATTACTCAGCCCAGATTATGGCATAAGCAAGAGCAAGGAAAACACTATGGAATTTGAAACATCTTGAATAAGAATTCATAATTAAAGAGTATACTCTGAATAAATTTTAAAGCAGGGATAGACGCCATCTTGCTAAAATTCCAGCGCATTTTCTCCCAGCATTCAGGGTTTAAAAAAGCTCTTCTTCCATACTTTTACAAGGCTGTTCTGAGACATCTCTATTTCTGTGATTCCCTGATCCGTCTATTACTACCACCCTATCCAAAGGTTTGTTTGAGGATTTTTTTGAAATGTGTTTGTATATTTTGATATTTTAGAAGTCTGCTGACTGCAGGATTATTAAAATGCATTGGATCTGAAAGAAAGCAAAGGCAACAGCAAGCACTACTGTCCCATCCTGGGAAGGTCAGCCATGATAAATGGGCACTAAAATTCTACAGAAATACTTGTCAGTTCTGCTGTATCAGCTCCTCAAACTATTTACAGCAGAGATGCTTCAGATGACAGAGGGCTGTAGAAAAACTACATCCAGGTAGCACAAAAATGCCTTTACCATTCAACAGTGACTAATTCCCACACAGTCAGAGGGATGTCCTCAAAATGGGAGAAGTAAGTCTGAGCAAGTTTTATTTTTCAAGAACTTGGAGCAATCGGTCTTGTTATGGCAGACCTCACTTGTAAAAAGCAATGGAATATACAGGGAAAATAGCCCCTGGAAGAGATAAAGAAGGAGCTGGTGGCAATAGTTATATGCACAGAAAACATAGCATTGTGAGAAGGAAAAACACTGTGGCTATCCAAGAGACACTTTTGACACTTGCTATGCTATAAGGAATGTTGTTGCTTAACATTTTTATCAAATAGTTTTTGTCTTAGTTTCAGTCCTATATTCAATAATGTGTGAGATTGCCTTCTTTTCTCTTGGAAGAGCAGACTAAAGAGAAGGTGAGATTTTAATGGGGTCGAGAGCACGGCAGGGTGAATTCTCTGTTAAGGACGTAGTGTGTGCTATGTGCCTTGTGAGAAATGTACTTATGCCCAGAGTTTTCCTCAGCTTTAGGAGTGGGAGGCGGGGTATATGGCAGAGTGCCTGGGCAGAGCGGGCTGTGCACACAAGGGTGCTGCTCAGGAGCAGGGATTGCAGGTCTCAGTGCTGTGCCAAAGACCTGGATGGAACAGTTCAAAGCAAGACAAACACTGATATTTGACTCAAGTTTTAATCTTGACCTGAATCTTTGTTTCAAATTTTATTGCAGAGATGCATGTGTATGATCACAGTGAGTTTACCCAGTCTTCTTTGAGGTCATGAACTTAATGCTTCAAATGCTTTTCTCTTTCTCCACTTAAAATATCTGGAAATGAGAATATAGCAAAATGAAGTGGCTTTGTTTCTTCCACACACAGTGAGAAATGACAATCAGACATCACAGAAATCACAGAAGAACTTCATATTTATAGTATATTCTTTTCCATGAATGTTGATAATCTGCAATTATTTTACAAACCATTTTAAAAAATCAAATATAAAATAAAGATTTGCCAGAGGATTTGGGTTAAAAATATATATTTCCTTCAGAAAACATATAGAAGTATCAGCACAACTTGTGCTCGCAGATATTTGCACCAATCCTTTCTACCAATAGTCTTACTGTCCATAACTCACTGTCTCAAAGATTTCGTCCCTTCTTAAGCAGGCATTTCAGCCAAGGCATCACCTTAATAATAAAGGGTATCAAAAAGTATCACAGAGTCCTATCTTACAGATGAAGAGATGAAGAGACAAGAGCATCTATCTTTACATTAAATAAAATTTTCTAGATTTGTAGACATTACCAAGTTTGAAAGTCAGAAGGCTTAAATTGATTTCTGCTAAGTGGACATTAATTTGAGGATGCAGCTAGTCACAGAAACTGTATTTTCTTAATTGCACAATTGATGGTCTGCAAATGGCTGCATATTTTCTCTCAACTTCTTTCTCCTTATTAGAAAGCCAAGAAAGATGAGAAAAAGTCATTCTTCAGTAAAATTGCATCTTCCAGATGTCACGATCCGCCTTAAG
>WEKY01038935.1:0-10800 GCA_013390045.1 Picathartes gymnocephalus
CCTCAAAAATCATCCATTCCATCGTCAAAAACAATGCCTTCCAACCTCAAAAATCACCCTTTCCATCCTCAAAAATCACCCCTTCCATCCTCAAAAATAATCCCTTCCATCCTCAAAAATCACCCTTTCCATCCTCAAAAATCACCCCTTCCATCCTCAAAAATCACCCCTTCCATCCTCAAAAATCACCCTTTCCATCCTCAAAAATCACCCCTTCCATCCTCAAAAATCACCCCTTCCATCCTCAAAAATCACCCCTTCCATCCTCAGAGATCACCCTTTCAATCCCCAAAAATCAGCCTTTCCCTTCTTCCTCCGTTGCTTCCCACTGCTGCCCCTGGGAATAACGGGGGTTTGGGAGCAGGAAATTGGGATTTGTGACATCCCACCCCGGTGAAACACTTCCGTCACTCCAATTGTACTTGGAGTTTAATGGGAGAAATTCCGCTTTTCACCGACGGGGAGATTCCTCACACCTTCGCGAGGTGTTAACGGGTAAATCCTGAGTGCTCCTTCCTGGAGGGACAGAGGAGGGATTTTCCCTTCAAATGATAAAAAACGGGTGCACCCACACGTTTCCCTCGTGTCACACATCCAGAGGGGCTCAGGGAATCCGAGATTCCAGCGGGAGCTGGGGATGGGGATGCTCAGGGAATGTACCTGCTTATTCTGGGATGGAATATCTCAGCCCCATCACCCACATTAATTATCCTATCGATTTTCCCTTTAAATGATAAAAAACGGATGCAGCCACACGTTTCCCTCGTGCCACACATCCAGAGGGGCTCAGGGGATTCGAGATTCCAGCGGGAGCTCGGGATGGGGATGCTCAGGGAATGTACCTGCTTATTCTGGGATGGAATATCTCACCTCCACACACATTCATTATCCTAACGAGCCCAGAGCCTCCTGCTCCTGAGGCCACCGCCCGGGATATCCCTCAGGACATTCCCTGGTGGAATTCCCTCTGGAGAGCAGACACAGTTCCAGACACCACGGGACCCCAAACCCCACGGCTGGGGGGACACGTGGGACATGGGACCAAACGTTTTCCAGAAATCCTTTCCAAAAACCCCTCTGGGAGCAAATCCTTGCTCCCCACCCAGAGCACCGACCCAAGGGTGGGCTATTCCCACTGCATCCACCCAGAAATACAGATGGGATTCAAAAACATCCACAAAATCTGCCTGTGGGAGGGGAAACTGGAAATGTCACAGGGAAAGGGCTTGGCAATGGAATAATCATCCCTTGGAAAAGGAAAATCCCACTTCCCAAAGGCACAAATTCCAGCTGGGTTTAGCCTGGAGCCCCCAGCAGGGCGTGGAATGAGGGGCAGGGGTCTCCCCCACCACCAGGGTTTTCTCCTCATTTCCCATCTCTCCTTTTCCCCCTCTGTTTCTCTTTATCTGTATCAGATTCCTTGATTCTCCAGGATGAAAAACCAGGAATGAACAGGGAGATCTCATGGATGGCCAGGCTCAGCTGGGATGTGGGAATCTCAGTCCCTCTGAGCAGCAACACCAAAAAAAAAATCCTCATTTCTAATGCAAATGGGAATAAAAACCGTGTGGGTGGAACTGGGGCTCTCAGTCCCCTCCACGCTCCCCTCACGACTCCATAAACCCTTCTCTTCATGGCTTCAGAGAATAAATTAAGTTTTGCACTCAGGTTTTCACTGAAAAGCAAAAATAAAAACTCTTATAAGTATTAGAATTATTGTCCAGAAACCTGACAGACAAATCCAGCTGCTGTGGCACAGCTCCACCTAAAACTTTGCTTTTCATCTCCTGCTTCAAAAGTCATTTTTATCAACACGTTATTTGTGCAAACGACCTGATAATAACAGAGAGAAAAAAAAAAAAAATCCACTTGATGGAGCTTTGGATCCAGCCATAAGCAGAGACCTGCTTAATTTGACTTATTTTTCCATAAAAAAAGGAGGGAAATGCAGCTGTGGAGTAGCCAGGGATCCCAGAACGTGACTCTGCACCAGAGCATCACCACATCTCCTTCCACACAGCAACAAACTGCCCCAAGGCCTGCAAATACATGGATTTGGCAACAAAAAAACCCAACCAACCAAACAAACAACAACAACAAAAAAGCCCCAGAAAACCCCAAATCCAGAAAGAAACCATAATTCCCCTTCTGGCATTCCATGCCCCGAGTTCCAGATCCCAAACTCAGCAGACCTTCTCTCGCTTCCTCACAAATGGAGTTTATCTTTTTTTTCTCTTTTCAAGCCGGGCTTAAATATTTTGGGATAAATCAGGAAATCCAGCGTGTGGAGGCGAGGCAGCTCCTCCCTGGGCTGTGGGATGAGCCCGGGCGATCCCCGCTCCTGCATTCCCGGGATAATCCCACCCAGACCCTTCACAGCAGCAGGACCGAGCCCAAGAACCCCAGCGCGAGGTAAATACTCCAAGGCACAAGAAAAACCCCCCAAAATTGGGTGTGCAGTGCTGGTGCTGGACTGAGAGAGGGGCAGGGGGGAGCACGGAGCAGGATCAGGGGGAATGTGGGGCTGGAATATTCGTGGGAGGGGTAACACAGAGCTCAGCTCTTCCCACAACTCCCAACAATCCCCTGGGAAAGGAAACCCACGGGGATTTCAGCTGGAAACGGCAAAACCGCCCCAAAAGCCAGGAGGAAGCAGCTCCTCCGCGACCCGTGCTGGGTCCGAGCTGGGAGGTGCTGGAGTGGGGACACGGCGGTGGGAATTGTGGCGTTTTGGGGATCCGGGGGCCGAGCACAAAGGAGGAAAGGAAGGACCCAGCACACCTGGTCACACCTGGATCCCCGCCCGCTGCTGCTGCTGCTGCTGCCCAGCCAGCGCTGCCAGCAGCGAGGGCTCGCTCCATCGTCCCGGGCAGCCCATGCCAGGCAGTGCCACCTCGGGTCACTCCCCGGCCAGGCAGTGCCACCTCGGGTCACTCCTCAGCCTGGCAGTGCCACCTCAGGCCACTCCTCAGCCTGGCAGTGCCACCCTGGGCCACTCCTCAGCCTGGCAGTGCCACCTCGGGTCACTCCCCAGCCTGGCAGTGCCACCTCGGGCCACTCCTCAGCCTGGCAGTGCCACCCTGGGCCACTCCTCAGCCTGGCAGTGCCACCTCGGGTCACTCCCCAGCCTGGCAGTGCCACCTCGGGCCACTCCTCAGCCTGGCAGTGCCACCCTGGGCCACTCCTCAGCCAGGCAGTGTCACCCTGGGTCACTCCCCAGTCAGGCAGTGCCACCTCGGGTCACTCCCCAGCCTGGCAGTGCCACCCGGGGCCACTCCCCAGCCTGGCAGTGCCACTCCATGCCACTCCTCAGCCAGGCAGTGCCACCTCGGGTCACTCCCCAGCCAGGCAGTGCCACCCTGGGCCACTCCCCAGCCTGGCAGTGCCACTCCATGCCACTCCTCAGCCTGGCAGTGCCACCTCGGGTCACTGCTCTGCTCCTCCCCAACCAGGCAGTGCCACCTCGGGCCACTCCCCAGCCAGGCAGTGCCACCTCAGGCCACTCCTTTGCAGGGCAAACAGCTTTTTGTGCTGCTAAACGAACCTTTTGCAACTGGGGAGGTGCCAACCTTCCACCTCCAAGTCCCTGGAGTCGCCGGCACGCTTTGGCAGTCACGCCCACGTTCTGCAGCCCGCCCCGCGCCAGCAGCATCCCCCAGCTCCCGGGCGCTTCCTCGGCATTTGAGGCAATCCCTCCCCTCTGCAAGCAAACCTCCTGCTTTCCTGCCTGGTTTTAAAAGGAAAATACTGGCTCGGTGCCTGCGGGAGAAGCTTCCCCCAAATCCTCGGGGCACTCCCAGCAGGACTGGCCGCCCTCCCTTTGTCCCCTCTGGGATGTGACACTGCTGGGACAAGGGGCCATCGACCGCAACCCGAGGTTTTCCCCTCCCTGCATCCTCCCCAGCGCTCCTCATCTGTCGGGATCCGAGGCACAGAAAGCCTTCGAGGCCCCGTGCCTGCGGGCTCTGAGTGTGAAATGTGCGCTGCGTTCCACCTGAGGCCGGGGAAAAGGCTCCCAGATTTAGGCACCTTTAATAAGAATACAGGTTTGTAGTTTAAGAAGAGGCCTGTTAAGTTAGACAGTAGAAGGTTTTGAAGTCTGAAGTTTAGATCTAGAAGGAGTTACAAGGTAAAGTAAGAAGTTTAAAATGTAGTAATATAGAATTGTATGTCGTTACGTGATTGGATGAAAAAGTCCGCGCTGTGGCAGACGTGTAATGCAGGTTTGATTAACTGTTGGTGTAGAAATTAAAATATATGTGTGCGGCAGTAATTTATTGGCCAATTAACCTTTAAAAGACCTTGCAACCTGTGCTCTTGTGAGCACTTTGCACTATGGCCGACCTCTGGATTCCTCTGTGAAAACTTTCTCACGCCTTCACTAAACTGCAACAATAAAGCACGCTTTAAAAAGCTTGCCGGAGTGATCCCGCCTCTTCCCAACTATCCCGACGCTCATCCACCCAAAAACCTCCAGCACCTCAAACCACCCCCGGCAGCACAACCTGGCAGCGGCTGGGGGGCCGTGCCAGCGCATTCCCGGAGCTTTTCCTGCCCAGAACTGGGATGGGAGGTGGGGAGGAGGCAGCGAACCCGACAGCTTTTGGGTTGGAATTCAGCACATCCCCAGCCTGCCCCAGGGAAGGAGCAGCTGGCGGGGAGAGGGGAGAGAAGCCCTGGTTGACAGAGTCAAGTTCCTCGGCAGTGCAAGCGGCTCCGCTCCCCGGTTTTCACCTCCGTCTGGGAATATTCGGGGTGTTCCTTTGGGGTTTTGGTTTGTTTGGGTCGGATTTTTTTGTTTTGTTTTGGTTTTTTTGTTTTTGGTTTTTTTTTTTGGTTTTTTTTTGAGAAGGAAAACAAAGAATTAAAAAAAAAAAAAAAAGAGATCAGGGGGTACAAAATGGCACAAATCAAATCAAAACACGATTCCGGTCGGACTGGCGATGCCATCTAAGCAGCCACAGCATTCCGCACGGGAAGCTGGATTGGATGGAGCCCGGAAAGCTGGATCGGATGGAGCCTTGGAAGGGAACCCCGGGAGCGAGAGAGCGAGGGGAGCGAGTGGTTACCGGGCGTGCTCTGCACTACTTACCTTCGAAAGTCAAATAAAACTTTCCTCTGTCAAACCAAACGAGGGAAGGCTGTTCATTCTCTGTATGGCCGGGAGTTGAAGCGGGATGGGAAAGGTTAAGGAGAGGGAGAGAGAAGGACACAGAGTGAGTCACAGAGCAGGTCATTAGTGTCGCTACGGGGAGGGGGCGAGGCGCTGCGGGGCGGTCACACGTGCGGGGACGGGGCCGCGACACGCGGCCGCCGGCTCGGGACACACACGGGAAGCGGCAAGCAAAGCTATGGAAGGCCGGCTGCAAGAGTCGTTCTGCCTGAGCACTTCGAGGGGATGCTCTGGCTTTGGGTTTGGCCGCGGTAGAAGAGGTTTGTCGGCATTCCCGGCGGGATGCTGCGCCGCACGCCGCCCGCTGTGACACTCGGGGACAGCGACACCGACACGTGGCTGTTTGCTCCGGCACCTCAGGACACAACACTCGCAGAGAACCGGACACACGCACGCAGAGCAGCGGATCCTAGCTGGAGTCTTCCCTTTCCCATCACAACCAAACTCCCTGCGCTCCCCCACCGCCTCCAAAGGCGTCGCGCTGGAATAAATCGGGATGGAGGGGCGTGAGGGAAGAGGGGAAAGGGCTTTTTGAGCTGCCGAATGAACCTTTTGGAATCGGGGAGGTGCCAACCTTCCACCTCCGAGTGGTTTGAGGCACTGAGAAACTGTCATGCAAGGTGCTGCGAGCGGTGGGTGCAGCTCCCAAGGCGGATTTCCTTGGAAAACTCCCTCCTAGTGCAGTACCCGCCGGCGTTTCACTGCGGCTTTCAAACGCGGGCAGTTTGTCAATAAAAGCATCATCCTCTGATAAACACAAGCAGAAGAAACGCAAAGGAAAAGAAAGAAGAAAACGAATAAAAGAAAAAAAAAAAAAAGAGCACAAAAGGAATGAAAACACGGATCCCAAGTGAAACCAAAGCAGCGCACTTGCGTCAACGGAGAGAGACAGAGAAATGACAGAAGGGGGCAGCGACACGGGAATCGAACAGCTCCTTGCTCTGCCGGGAATTGTCCAGACTGACATGCGGCCAACGAGGAAAGCACACCGGAACAGCACGGAGGACACGGAGATGGAACCGCCCTCGCCGCGCTCTCGGGCAAACTCCGCCGGACTTTGCCGCGGGCAGCGGGAGATGGGGAATGTGGCGGAGCTGACACCCAGCTGGATCGGGGTGTGCCAGCCCCCCGGGAGCCGCGGTGCCCCCTGATGCCAGAGCTGCCCATCCCTGCGCACCTCCCAGCCCAGCTTCTCCTCTTTTGGGAATCAGAAGTGCTCCCTCCTCTGCTGTGGCTTTTCCTGGATGCTCACTCAGCGCCAGGGCCCGTCCTTGCCTCGGTGGGGACAAGGAAACGCCTTCCCAAGTGCAGATCCCAAACCCTGCCTGGCCCTGCCTGGCCCCATCCGGCTTTTCCCAAGGTTTAGGCTGGATCCAGCAGAAAAGGTTCCTGACCCAGAGGGTGCTGGGCACTGCCCAGGCTTCCCCAGGGAAATGGGCACGGCCCCAAGGCTGCCAGAGCTCCCAGGGATGCCCAGGGTGGGATTTTGGGGTGTCCGGGCAGCGTCAGGACCTGGATCCGTGATCCCAGTGGATCCTTTCCCACTCCCCATAATCTATGCACGGAGCTGCAAGTGCAACACCTACAAAATCTGGGATCTCCTCCTGGCTGCCCCGTTTGGAATTCCCCAGGCAGGGCTGACCCTGATTTTGGCTCTCCCACAAGGAAACCCCCATGGAGGGGGTGGGACTTCACCTTCTCCCCCCAGCCCAGCGTGGGGAGGTCACTAAATCATCAAACAGCAGCTTTTGCTCCCAAAAATACATGCGAGGAAAAAAAAAAAAAAATCTAAACTCCTGAGGGAGCTCGGGTGGCAGGAACCACCCTGAGCCCCTCCCAGCCCCTGGCACCGTCCCTGTCCTCAGCCTGGCCGTCCCCCCCTTCTCCAAAACCTTGTCCCTGTGGCCACCGTGCCCTCAGGCACCGCTCAGGGCCGCTGCCAGTGCCACCAGCGGTGCCCGAGGCACAGGGGACGCTCAGGACTCGCTGTCCGGGTGACATTGTTCCCAGCAAGGTGCTGTGACAGTGACAACAGCCGGAACGCCCACGACACCTGGGGGTGAAGCGACAACAGGATGGAGACGCACTCGGAGACTCCAGCGAAGCCACGGAGGGAGCGCTCGGTGCCACCGGCACCGCGGGGACAGCGCTGCCACCGGCGCCTCCCGGGCAGCGCGGGCGGGCTTGGTGGCAGTGCCACCTCTGCCCACGGCGACAAAGGGCCGAGCGCACGGGAACTGCCGCCTGGCTGGGTTTTCCAGAGGGTTAGGAATGAAAGACAAAGGAGGGAGGCGCTCCCGGGAGGAGATGGAGCTGCGGGAAGCGAGGGGACGAGGGTTGGCAGCCGGGGGGTGGCGGCGGTGGAGGAGGAGCGCTGGCAGCGGGGACAGGAGGGCACAGGAGGGGATGGAGGGGACAGGAGGGGATGGAGGAGGGAGGCGTGGGGCACCCAGCGCCCGGAGCTGGGAGCTGCCAGCCAGACTTGATTCCCATTCCTTGTCTCAGCCCCGGGGTTTTGGCAAAACCCCGCGGTTTTCAGGACGCTCCTCCAAAAGGAACCCGCAGCGTTTGGTTCTGCTCTAGGCTTGGAAAAGGCTTTTCCAAGAGCCCTTTTCCTGTCGCTGCTTTAAGGGAAGGGGGAATTTAAGACATTCCAAGTGATTTAATATTCCTGGATCCCCAGGTCTGGCTTCCAGCCCCGCTCCCCTCCAGGCACAAGCATCCCCTGAAAAGAAAAAAAAAAAGCTTATTTTGCCCCAATTTACAGCCCAGACCCACATTTGATATTGTAACTCCCTTGACTTTCACCAAAAATCCATTTCCCACAAAGTTTGGAAAAACTTCCCTGGCAGCATCACCCTCCTGATCCATCACCCTCCTGAAATCCCTTCCAGCATTTAAAAACCCTGATGGAAACAAAGGAATCCGACCCCAAAGAATGATCTAGCGAATGAAAAGGCCTCAGGAATTATTCCAGGACGCAGGAAAGGTGAAAGAACAGCAGAGCTGTGTGTGATTACCAACGGTGGGAGTGGTGGCTGCACTCAGGGAATTGGTGGAAGAAATGGAAGAAGTACTTTCAGCACGGGCTAGAGGTGCAATCGGAGGAGGGCTGGAGGAATGGATGGGAGGGCTAAAAGGCCTGGACTGGAGAGAAACACAAAACAACACAAAGTTAAAGAAAATCTGCATAGAAATATTGACATTGAACAAATAAAATGTTTTGCCTGGATCCTCAGAGCCTCCCTGGTGCTGTGCTGGTGTCCCAGAGGAAAAATTGGAATTACTTGAGTTTGGCACCAATAGCATTTTATCTTGGAGCTGGGAAAATTAATTATTTTTGATCATCTCTTTTTTTAATGATCATATATTATTTTTTATAATTGATTAAATTGAGCGTCGTGCATGGGTGGCTGTTGGAAATTCCCACCCATCCACAGTGAGGATGGGCGCTCCAGGGGCTTTGGGATGGATGGAATGTGCTCTCAGCACCTGGAAAGGAGCAGTGCCCACCAGGTACCATCTCCCCAGCTCCTTTGGGATCTTTTGGGGGTCATTTTATACCCTTATCAGCAATCCTAAACCCCTCACCCCTTACCTGGAGCAGCCTGGGGTGGCACAGAGGACAGCACAGCCCAGTTTGGGGCAGGGCACCATTCCTGAGATAACCAGATCCACTCTGCTCTGCCCCCAAACCCCTCCCCGGGGCACGTTCCCACCTCAGCCCCTTCCCTGCCCTTGCCACGACCGGTTTGCCCACAGCTGGCAGAGCAGAGGTGGGCACAGCCCTTTCCACGAGGAATTCACCCCAGTGGACAAAGCCTGGAAACCCCCATGATGCCTCAAGTTTTAAGGGTTTTTTTCTGTTCTGCTTTAGTGTGCGGCTCTCAGCTCCACATTCAGTGTCACTGAGCGCTCCTCCCAGGGCACTCAGACACAACAATTCTCTCCAGCCCAACATTCCAGGACAATCCTTCCCAACCTCAGGAAACCCTAAAGCACCAACAACGTCAAAAAGAGGAGGCCGAGCAAGGAGGATGGAACTCCATCATTGCCAGTGATCCATTGGCCAGTTCAGCTCCAGGTGCCAATGGAGCAGAACTTGTAAAAGTGTGAAACCCCGTGGCCAGGCCCCTTTTCTGTGCCCATCTCGAGGCCCATCCTGGCAGGGCTGCAGCCGGGCTCTTGGATTTTCAATAAATCCCTGCTTTATTCCTCTCGTTTTGCCCGGCCTCTGCTCCAGCTCACACTGCTCAGGCAGCACCCAGCGCTGAGCGAGTCACTCATTCCCTTCCGCTGTCCCATCCCAGACTGGCAATGCCACCCTCCCCGCCGTGCCCCCAGCCCCTCCCCACGTACCACATCGCTGACGGGGGGTTTTCCAGGGGGCAGCTTGGGCCGGGACGGGGGCCGGGGCGGTGGCGGCGGGGGAGTGCCACACGTGGCCAGCGGCGTCCCGGGACGAGCCGGGGACGAGGAACCTGCAAAGAACGGGAGCCGTGAGTGCCCCCCACGGGCTGTGCCCCCCCACGGGCTGTGCCCCAAAACCCACTCTGCCCACCCACTCCCGCTGCGGGAATCTGTCGGCATTATGTCGGGCAGAGACGGGATTGCTTTTTTATGGTTTTAAAGTTGGTTTATGGTTTCCTTCTTATGAAGGCGTTGGGAATGCCTTCACAGAGCTCTGCAGAGCTCAGCCGTGGTGGAGAAGTGGTCACAAGACCGCAGGTTGCAAGGTGTTTTAAAGGTTAATGGGCCAATAAATTAATGCCCGATACATTGTTTTGATTTCTCCACCAATAATCGATCGAACTCGTGTTAGGTCTCCGTGGCAGTGCGGAATTTTTATCCAGTCACGGACTGACACACAGTTCTACCTTGCTGCCTTTTAAACTTTTTTACTTTATTTTATAACTACTTCTCTATCTAAACTTCAAAACTTTCTGCTCCTGGGATTCCAACAGGAATTCAAGGCACAGAAAGTCTTCAAGGCCCTGTGTCCGCAGGCTCTGAGTTTGAAATGTGCGCTGCATTCCACCTGAGGCCGGAGAAAAGGCTTGCCAGGCTCAGGGACCTGCAACAAGAACGTGGGTTTGCAGTTTAAGAAGAGGCCTGTTAAGTTAGACAGTAGAAGGTTTTGGAGTTTAGATATAGAAATAGTTATAAAATAAAGTAAGAAGTTTTAAAATGTAGCTATACAGAATTGTACGTTTTTATATGATTGGATGAAAAAGCCCAGAGGGTGACAGATGGGTAAAGCAGGTTTAATTAGCTATTAGTGTAGAAATTAAAATACGTGTGTGTGGCAGTAGTTTATTGGCCAATTAACCTTTCAAAGACCTTGCAACCTGTGCTCCTGTGAGCACTCAGCACCAATGGCTGCCCTCTGAATTCCTCTGTGCAGACGTTCTCACGCCTTCGTGAGACTGCCGCGGTAAATCAAGCTTTACATCGTACCGAAGAGGTCCCGTCTTTACCCAAATTATCCCAACACCCCAACAGCTTCCCCTGAGCCTGGCACGCCCCAGCAGCTGGGCACAGAGCATTCCAGGGTGGCTGATGCCCGTGGATTCCTGCCGGGTGCCCTCTGCAGAACTGTTATCAAAGGAGATTTAGGGATTTCCCAA
>WEKY01038937.1:0-12533 GCA_013390045.1 Picathartes gymnocephalus
TCTAGGGAGCCACTCCAGGCATCGGGCTGGGACAGGCACTGGCAGGGTGGGACAGTGGGCTGGGGGCAGTGGGGACCACCCAGCTCACCCAGAGCAGGCACTGGGCTGTTCCCAAAGCTGCCAGTCAGCTCGGAGCGTATTCCAGGCAGGATTATGAACCCCCTCCAGCCCATGCCAGCCTCTCCTGGCTGCCAGGCAAAGCCATCTGTGGTTTACAGCTAAAAACCCTCCGCTGTCACAGCTCCTAATCCAGCCCTAGGCTTCTCTAATTAGATCAGGAGCAATTATTGCCCCCACCTGCCTCACGCTGGCCCCTTGCCCCCCACTCGTGTCACTCCCTTGGGGGGATGTTGGAATCCCAGGATCAGAAAGTTTTGAAGTTTAAAGTTTAGATATACAAGTAATTATAGAATAAAGTAAAAAGTTTAAAATATAGTAATACAGAACTGTAGGTTAGTACATGATTAGATGAAAAATTCCACACACTACAACAAACATGTAACACAGGTTTAATTGATTATTAGTAAAGAAATCAAAACAATATATGTGGCATTATTTTATTGACCAATTAACCTTTAAAAGACCTTGTAACCTGTGATCTTGTGACCACTCTGCACCATGACTGACCTCTAAATTCCTCCATTAAAAAGTTCTTACACCTTCATAATAAAAAAAATAATAAATCAAAACATACGAAAGTGGTCCTGTCTCTACCCAACACAATCCCGACAGGGGGACATGGGAGAGGAGCCATGGGGGTGGCACCAGGGAGCTGGAGTGGCAGATGCCACCACGGGAGAGGGCACAGAGCTGGGGATGCTGGGCCAGGGAGGTGCACACTGGGGAAGGACCACCCTCCAGCTGGGAGCTGGGGACAGGACTGCAGTGAGTGTGGCTGGGTGTCACAGGTGCCCAAATCCCAGAATCCCAGAATCCCTGGGTTGGAAGAGACCTCCAAGATCATCGAGTCCAACCCAACCCTGACACCTCAACTCAACCCTGGCCCCGAGGGCCACATCCAGCCTTGTCTCAAATACACCCAGAGATGGTGAATCCACCCCCTCCCCAGGCAGAGCATTCCAATACTTTATCCCCATTTCTGTGAAAAGCTTTCCCCTGATATCCAGCCTATAGGTGCCAAAGCACCACGAGGCCACGGCAGGACATGGTGCCAGGGTGGGAGCTGGGTCACACGGGGCCACGCTGCAAAAAGAGAGAGGAGGGAGGTCAAAAACAGCCAGAGGAGACAAAGGAGAAGGGTAAAGAGGGAAGGAGACATGGAGAAAACTCAGGAGGTTAGAAGGAAAAACAAAAACAAAAAAAAAGCTGGAGCAGTGAACAGCCAGGGCCCTGCACAGCAGAATTTGTTTCTGGCTGTGTTTGTGGAAATTATTCTCCAAATGAGTGTGGAGGAAGCCGTGATTGTGTTCCCATGCTGACCTGGCTGCAGGCAGCTGCCCGTGCCTGCCTGCAGGATGTTTACTTCCCACACAGGCAGGGCTGGAATGTGCCAGGGAAACCCAAAAAGCCCACTGGGGCTCATCAGCTTTCACCTCCTGCCCTGCAGGAACCCCCAGCCCCATTGCAGCAGCACCCTGGCGTGTCCTGAATGAGGGATTTGGGATCAGCCTGGTTTGCTGGAAGCACTGAGTGCTGCTGCTGTGATTTTCCCAGATTCCCAACAAAAAGAGGAAAAAGTTGCTTTTCTAGCTCTCACAGCTGCAGGGAGATTTGGTGACCTGAGAGCAGACAACACAAAGGCACAGCAGTGCTCCTGAACTTCCCCAGCCTGACAGCTACACCCTGGGCTGTGCAGGGCCGGGGAACATGCTGTGTCCCGAGAATCCCACTGTATCCCAAGAATTCCCACCCTGGCAGCATCCAGGGAGCACCACAGGGACCAGCTGTGCCTGGCATCCTCACTGGCAGGGCTGCAGTGACACTCCCCAGGCAAAGGAGGGGGCCCCTTCAGCATTCCCACCACCTCCCTGAGCACTTCCAAGGCCACCCTTTCCATGGAGAAATTCCTGCTGATTTCCAACCTGACCCTCCCCTGGCCCAGCCTGAGGCTGTTTTCCCTCACACAGCCCCCCTGGCAGCCAGGCAGTGGCCAAAACCCATCTCAGGTTTGATTCCTGAGTTGTGCCCAGAGGGGATCCCCAGCCAGCTCACCCAGCCAGAGCAGGAGGGGCCACCTTGGCTGAGCCTTGTGCCCAGCCCCAGCCCACAGGATGCTATCTGCAGCTCCAGCTGGGCCGGGCAGGTTTTGGGGGGTCCATGCAAGGGGCTACACTTGGATCCTAAACTTGAGGGATGTGCTGAGTAGAAGAATCTAAACTTGAGGTCCTGGCCAAAAGCTGAAAAGCCTGAGCTCATCGTTTTGCTGAGGCCAGATTTCCTGCTGAACAGAGGCTGTGTTTAGTGCTGGGAGACAGCCCTGGCTGTGTGGGAGTGCAGGGAGCCCGGGGGGCACTGTCCCCTGGCTGCCAAAGCCCACCCACCACCTCCCCCAGCCAGGACCCTGCGGTCTGGGCGAGCTGGAGCACAAGGGACCCATCCCAGCTGGAAAAAAAAACCCCTAAAAACCCCAAAGAGAAAGCAGCAAAGGGGCTTTCTGAGGAAAGGAGCTGTCAGATGGTGGCATCTCCTGCTGGGCACCGTGAAGGCACTGCCAGGGTGGTCAGGACAGGAGGTGACACAATGGAAACATTCAGGCTCGCTGCTCACATGCACACCCAGGGACAGGCAGGACAGAAAGGAGATTATTCCTGGCTGCTGCAGGAGGGATTTGCTGGTTGCTGCTGCTGCTGCTGCTGTGTTTTGTGTTTGCAGCTTCCCCCATGCAAATGATTTTTCCCTTTTTTCCAGCCCGGTGGATTTCCGTGCTGTTTCCCAAACATACTGAGCATCCATCAGAGACGTAATGGGTGCTAGATTTAAAATATGACAAGAGAAAAGCCAGGAGCTGACATTTGCAAACTAGGGCAGCGTCTGAGAGAGGGAGAAAAGTGGGGATTTAGGATTTTCTCTGCCGGATCAGGATGAGGCAGAGCCAGGCTGGCACCTCGCCACCTTTGCAGCAGACTGTTGCTTCCAAAGTCTGGGAGCACTCTTGGGAGAGGACCTGGCCTTGCCTGCACCCTTCAGCTTCCAAAGAGCCCGAATCCAGCCCGTGCCTGCCCTGCTGGCTGGGTTTGGTGTCCAGCTGAGCCTGCTCTGCACGTGCTGCTCCAAAGCGGAGTGCACTGAGCTCATTCATTCCTCCCTGAGCATTCCCTGGTGGGCTGAGAAGCTCCTGAACTCCCGCCCTCATCACTCCGTGTGTGTGCAGCACCACTGATCTGGCCACAAGCACTGCGAGGCAGATAAACTCTTGCCCGTTTTGTAAAACCAGAGGCTCCTCCATGTCTTTTCTCCAGGCTGGAGCTGCTTTCTCCCATTCTGCAGAGTGCAGAGCACTCCCTTGTTTTATTTTAATCCCTATTCCTGTCGGCATTGTAACTCCAACCTGGGAGACTGCGTCATAGCCAGGGAATGAGGGGTGTTGGATTTGCTATTTTTAACTCTTTCTACTCCGGGGAGCCGACTGAAATCAAATCCCCATCCAGAGGCACTGTGTGGATATTAATGCAGCGAAATGGGAATTTGGGCTGGGGGTGACAGCTGGCAAAGCAAGCCCTGGCGTCACAGAGGGGACAATGTCCCCAGAAATAGGCTGCAGGGCAGGGATATTTGTTACAGAGCGCTCTCAGTGCCACCAGCACGAGAGCAGCAGCCCCCCAAGCCAGTCCCATTCCAGGGGATGAATTACAGCTCAGGGCTGGGGGCAAAACTCCAGCAGGAACTTCCCTGGCTGGCTCCAAATTCCTCCAAGTGCTCTGATAGCCTGGAAGGTGCTTTCTAAAACAACTGGGAGCTCTTTCAGATCCGGGGCTGCAGCAGGGAGGGCACGGCCACATCCCCTTAGAGCCCTCCTGAAGCAAACTCCCTGCAAATTATGGGGTGGGAAGAGATGAAATCCACTCCTGCAGTCCCCTGACAGAGAGCATCCCCCAAAAACTGTGCCAAGCCCCTGCAGAGGGGAGCTGAGCAGAGCCTCCCTGCACAGAGGGTGTTTACTGCGTCTTAATCCACCCTGATCCCCTCTCTAATTCTGTTAAAGGCAGCAAGTGGAGCCTTTAAGTGGCCCTCAAAAGATTGTCCCCACCCCTCAGGGAGCTCATTTGGCCTTGCAGATGGGTGGCAGAGGTGACTGCAGCAGGTGGGGGGGACAGGGACAGCCCTGTGGCCACACAGAGTCATTTGGGTTGGAGAAGATCTCCAAGGGCATCGAGTCCAAGCTGTGCCCGATGCCCACCTTGTCCCCAGCCCAGAGCACTGAGTGCCACCTCCGGGTGACACCTCCAGGGGTGGGGACTCCTCCTGGGGGGTTTCAGGCCCCACAAGCAGTGCAGGACAGCACAAGACCTCAGGACAGGCTCTCTGACCCACAGGATCCTTGGGATAGTGCTGGAAAACCCCACATTCCCAACTGTTGGAAATGGAATAGAAATCCCTCAGAACCCCGTGCATCCAGGCTTAGAGGCAGAGAGGAACGCAGGGGCTGATTTGAAACCTTTGGGGAAACTGAGATACATAAAGCCACATGGACATGAAGTAAGAATGCAGATTCAGTGTTAAGCAAATAGAAATATGCCTTAAAGTGCCTTAAGCACATAAGAAACTGTATTAGTAGAAAAAACCCTAAAGTCCAGTTTAAAGTTCAGTAACATAACCTTTTACAAAATTAACTAAACTCTGGACATAACATAAACATAACATGATGTTGTTAGGTAGAAAAACAGGCTGTGGTAAACTATGTGCACAGATTCTGTGTAAGAAGTGACAATTATTATCGTGTAGCTGTGTTAGGCCACAACAGGTACAAAAAGACTGTAATAGAATTGTGTTTGTAGCTGATTGGATAATTAATGAATATAATTCAGTGACATCCCCCACTGCATCCCAGCTTCTGAGTGTGGGGCCAAACCTGAGCTGTCAGTGCCTACAGGAGCTTTGCCAGCAAATCTCTCTCCCTCAGGCTGCTGCTCCTTCAGCTACTTCTGCTCCTGTTTCGACTTCTCCGTGGGATACGGAGGGCTTTTGGCATAACAACACAAACATAAACTTCTCACCCTCGCGAGACTGGCTGCACTATACAATAAAAAACTTTACTACAAGCAGAAATTCCTCTGTGTCTCTGCAGCTAACCCAAACCAACCTCAACACCCAACCCATTGCTGCCTGATCCCACCTTCCCAACCCCATCCTTAATTCTAGGGTAAAACCCCACGGGCCAGAGCTCCGGGGAGCCCACAGAGCCCCTGGGCACTGCCAGAGTGTCATGGGTTAAAAAAGGTGATTTTTACCAACAGAAGGGGGCCCAGAGGGGTGCAGCAATAGCTGGGCAGGGTGATGCCAGGCTGGTGACAAATGGCAGCATCCGAGGCCTCTCTGTGCCACCACCCCACCTGGCAGAGGTGACAGGTGGCAGGGAGTGCCCCCAGCAGGGCCAGGGACACCTGGAGTGGGCACGAGCCACCCCTGCGGGCCAGCCTGGGGCTCGTGGCACCTGCCAGCCCTGCCTGTGGCTGTCACCAGCTGGGCACAGCTGCAGCCTGGCATCCCTGCTCCTCCACAGGCTCCTGCTGCCCCAGGAGAGGCAGAACCCCCTGGGCTGGGCCCTGAGAGCTCTCACCCAAAGCCATCAATGTTCAGCTGCTGCCTGCTGTGGCTGCAGTGGGTTGGGGACAAAGCTGTCCCCATGAGAAGGCAGCAGATTTCGCTCTCCTGCCGTCTCTATGTTTGTGTATTTCCCACACCAGCCCTGTCGGCAGGCTGGGCTCCAGCCAGGCTCAGGAGGGGAGCTCAGACATCTTCCCAGCAATCTGAACAGCCTCAATAATTGCTTCTATGGCTCCCCCGGTGCAGTCCCATCACTGGGATCATCACAGCCCAAAGTGACACCCCTGAGACAGCAGGGATGGGGAGCTACGTTCCAAAAACATCCAAAACTCACCTGTGGGGCCCAGGCGAGGCCAAAATCCCACACCCTGAAAGGCAGCAGAGCTTTGCCATGCCCCCAGCAGGTCCCTAGCAAGGAACAAGTCACCAGAGCTCTGCCACAACCACCCAGCTCTCTGTGCCCTCCCTGAGGTGAGCTCCTTGCAAAAACAAGGAGATAAAATAAACCAGATAAAATGAAACAGCAAACAGAGCCCAGTTCATGGCTGGGATCTCCTCCCAGCTCCAAAGCAAGCTGGTGGCACCTTGTCCTGCTGGTCACCTCTCCCTGCAGGATGTCCCCTCCACCAGCACTAAGGCTGGAAAAGTCACTCCAGTGGCCCAAGGGTGGCCAGGACTCCACCAAGCCCAAGGCAATCTCAGTTCCCAGCCCAGGTGAGCGCTGCTGAAAGCCCCCACGGGCATTTTGGCAATTCCATCTCCCTCCCTGGGATGCTCCAGGGGCACAATCTCCTCCTGCTGCCCTCACTGCCAACCCCAGCACCAAGACAGGGCTGGGCAGAGGCAGGCCCAGCGATGTGGGAGCAGCAGCAGGAGGCTGGGATGTGCTGGATTCTCCCTGTGGGAGCCACGGGAGAGGAGCTGTGCTGCTCCTGGGGCTGCTGTGCCTTGGCAAAGCCCGCTCTGCATTCAGGCTGTCTGAGAAACAGGCTTGAGCCTGCGCATCCCCAGCCATCTGCCCCGAGCAAGCAGCAGGACACACATGCACAAGCAAATTTGGCAACTTGATGCCAGTTAAATGTGCATTTAATTGAGATTTATAGGGGAACTTGCAATAGCAATTGATTATCAAAATCAGATTATTTATGAGGGGTTTAGCAGCTATACAGGAGATTAATGCTGGTTGCAGAATAAATCCTCAGTAAATGTACGTTTCCCCAGTAATCAGCTAATAACACGTCATCCCAATTATCTCCTGAAAGGAGCCCAGCAACTCTGACACAGGCTGCAAGGAGGTATTGTCATCTGCAAATGGCCACCAGAAGGCCACCAGCAGCTCTGCCTCCACACCCACGGGGACTCCCTGTGCTGCAGCAGCTCCTCTGTTTTCCTCAAGTCGTGTTTGCTCATTAAAAAAAATATTTATTGGGGGTTTTATTGGAACGTTGCTGGCAGCAACAAAGCTGTGCCAAGCAGCCAGCTCTGCGCCCCAGCCCCATCCTGAGCTGCTGAGGGCCAGCCCACGCTGTCCCCTTCTCTCCCCAGGCAGCAGGGTGTGCCACAGGGATGTCCCCTGGGGATTCCGTCCCTGGCAGGAGGGGGGAGATGCCCCCTGGGAGGGGCAGGAGGGTGCCCTGCCTCTCAGCAGGGCCAGGGCAGGCACAGGACCGCTGCTGTGGGATGCAGAGATGCTCTGGCAGTCACCATGGCAACCCCAGTACACAGCCAGGAGAACAAAGCTGCCAGGAGAGAAACGGGGAGAGGGAAGAGAAAAGGAAGGTGAGGTGGAAGGGAGAAAAGCAGGAAAGGCAAACGGTCATGGAGCAAAGGCTGGGGCAGGAGGGAGCTGTGGGGAGGGAAAAAAACGGTGGTGGAATGCAGAGCTGCTCCCCTTGGGATGACCTTCAGCAAAAGCAGCCTCTGAGTGCACCCTGAGACATTTCCTGTCTCCCTCCACTGTCCCAGCAGAGGATCCCTCCAGGACATGGCCCGTCCCCCTGCCAGTGTGAATGTGCCAGGGTGGTGCAGGAGGTGACAGCTGCCAGAGTCCCGGGAGGAGCAATTCCAGCCCCTGAGGCAGCTCTGAGACCTCAGAAACACTCAGAGGATGGATGGATGGAAGGAAGGAAGGGGATGGAGGGATGGAAGAGAGGATGGAGGGGAGGATGATGGGGATAGAGGAGGGGATGGAAGGGGATGGAAGGGGATGATGGAAGGGGATGGAGGGGGAGGTGGATGATGGAGGGGATGGACAGGGATGGAGGTCAGGGCCAGGTTATTCTTCCCTTTCCCCTTTCCCAGCACAGATGGGTTGGCTCAGCTTTCGGGTCACAGCACAGCACACACATCACACCAGCTCAGGGCTCTCCCACTCTGCCCCAGTTCTGGGGTCCAGGCGCATTTCTCAGCCCAGCTGTGCCAACTCTTTGTCCTGCTGCTTCTCAAGTGGAGCAGGGCTGCCTGAGCACCTTGAAAGGTATTTTAGGGGTCAGACGACAAACAATAACCTGTCCCAAATCCACAACAGTGGCTGGTTGTGAAAGGAGCATGGAACCAGTGGAAAACAAAGTACAGGACACTCCATTGCAAGGTTTGGGGCCAACCTGAAGCCCAAATCAGGGTCAGAGTAGGAGGCAGAGGTGCAACCACCAATCCCTTGTACAGCAAGAACACATCCACACCCTGCATTCTCACTCCTCCTCCCCACTTCAAAGGCAGAGAATCCAAAACCAGACATCAGGGTTTGGGGCAGAAAGCAGCAACTCCAACCTCTCTCAGCTGGAATGGAAAATAACCTCCCACTTGGCTGTTTATTCGAATGAAATAACAAATCCCAGAGGGAAGATCCCCCTCTGCAGAGCAGCCCTGGCTGTAGCTGAGCAGGAAAAACAGGCACAGCCTCTTGCTGGTGCCTCACCAGTTGTGAGGACAAGAGGAGGTACCCAGGGGGCAAGAGGGGGTCACAGGTACACGAAAAACTGGCAGAAATGGGAAAAAAACCCCAAGAAAACTCCCAGGAAAAGGACTGGTGAAGCAACTCAGCCATTTTAGCAAAGAGAAGATAAAAAGAACCACTGAGGAGAGTGGCACAGGTGCCACAGGAGCTGCTGGAGCAGGGGATGGGCACCCAGGAAGCTGCTGCTGGGGGAGACGAGTCTCCACAAGTAAAATCCACACCTGTGCAGCAGTGTGACACTCCCAAGGGGGCTTCACACCCCCCCAGCCACACCCTGAGCCTTGGCTGGGGGACCTGGGGCTGCCCAGCCAGAAGTGCCAGGCAGGGAAGAGCCAAACCTGGCTGGGGATGGTGGCAGGACAAGGCACAGCTGGAACAATGAACTTCCCTGGGCACATGAGGGGTTCCCCTCCACCTTCCCACACTCGTGCTCTCCTTGGCTCCCACATAAACCCAGAATCCCAACTGCCAAAGGAGGGGAGGTGTCGGAATCCAAGGCACAGGAAGTCCTCAAGGCCCTGTGCCTGCAGAGCCTGAGCTGGAAATGTGTGCTGGATTTAACCTGAGGCTGTGGAGAAGGCTCCCAAACTTAGGGACCTATAACAAGGATACAGGTCTGTAGTTCAAGAAAAGGCGTGTTAAATTAGATAGCAGAAAGTTTTATAGTGTGAAGTTTAAATATGGAAGTAGTTATAAAATAAAGGAAGAAGTTTAAAATGTAATAATATAGAAGAGAGTAATATAGAACTGTGTGTCAGTACATGATTGAATGAAAAAGTCTGCAGTGTGGCAGACGTGTAATGCAGCTGTGGTAACTATTGGTGTGAAAATAAAAATACATGTATGTGGCAATTATCTATTGGCCAATTAACCTTTAAGAGACCTTGCAACCTGCAATCTTGTGATCACTTTTTGCACTATGGCTGACCTCTGCATTCCTCTGTGAAGGCGCTCTCACGACTTCATGCGATTGTAGCAATAAATCACACTTTAAATCATATCAGAGTGATCCCATCTCTGTCCCAACCATCCCGACAGGGAGGCTGCCAGCGAGGGGAGCTCCGGGCAGGCAGACACGGCTGGCTCCTGCTAAAAGCCTTTGGTGCCTTTCATCAGGGGAAACAGTAAAAACCTTTAACTGGTGAGCTGGAGGAGAGGGGCCAAGCCCTGCCAGCGGCTCCTGCTGCTCGTGGCTCTCTGAGGTTGTGTCCTCCCTCCTGGGCAGGGTGGGTTTAGCCCTCTCCGTGTGTAAATAAATCCATCTGGGTACAGGAAAGCACCAGGGATTCTCTTCTCCCTCCCGGCCGCCGAGTCAGGGCAGGGTGCTGCCCTCGGTGCTGCGGGCACGGCACTCGGAGCATCCCTCGTTAACGGAGCCATTCATGCAGCTCAGCTCGCCCCCGCCGGGGGCACGGCTGACGTGTCCCTCCCAAGCCGAAGCGACAGGCTGTCCCCAAGAGCCTCTGGATGCCACTTCGCCCAGCTCCTCATTAGCGACAATTAACAAGCAATCAATGGGCCCGGCAGAGCTGGCACTGTCCAGCGAACAAGTTCCCTTTCAGCGGGGGAAAAATGAGCACGGGCTTTGTTGTGCTTTGGGTTGAGCGAGCCAAGAGCTGCGTGCCAGGGGACAGAACTGGGGCCCAAACTGGAGCCTCGCTGCCACCTGAGCAGGCAGAGAGGGCTGGGCTGCTGCAGGTGTCCCCTCCTGGCCAGCCCTCCCTCTGGACACCCACAGGACGCTCCCAGCCAAGGGCAGGCAAGGTGGGAGCAAGGACCAGGGGTAGAATCATGGAATGGGACCTTAAAGATTATCTCATTCCACCCACTGCCATGGGCAGGGACACCTCCCACTGTCCCAGGCTGCTCCAAGCCCTGTCCAGCCTGGCCTTGGGCACTGCCAGGGATCCAGGGGCAGCCACAGCTTCTCTGGGCACCCTGTGCCAGGGCCTCCCCACCCTCACAGGGAAGGAATTTCATCCTAATATCCCATCTAACCTCACTCTCTGTCAGTTTGAAGCCATTCCCTGTATCCTGTCATTCTGTTCCCTGTAAATCATCTCTCTCCACATTTCTTGCAGGCTCCTCAGGCACTGCAAGGCTACAGTGAGGTCACCCCAAAGCTTCCCTTCTCCAGACTGAACAACCCCAGCTCTCCCGGCCTTTCCTGTGCTGGGATCCCAGAGCAGGATGCAGCACTCCAGGTGGGGAGGGGATGGACACTCTCCAGCCAGGACAGTGCTGCTGGCTCAGAACCATCCACAGGGATCAGGCAGGATCTCTCCAGCTTCGCTATTCCCTGCTTCCTATAACCCTCTGCTTCCCTGGGTTCCTGTCTAGCTGAGGGAGGAAAAAAGAATATAAAAAAGACCAGAAAGCAAGAGGGAGATGGCCTGGATGTGACAGGCTGGCGGCTGTGACAGAGGAGTCTTGTTAGCAGCGTTTTCTCCCTGCAGTTGGAGCAGGGGCAAAGCCAAGGAATGTTTCCCAGCTGCCTGCACCAAACAAAGCCACCTGCACTGGGATTTTCCTGCCAAGGGCAGAGCTGGGGTGGGCAGCAGCACCCCAGGGCTTTGGGAGGACAGACAGAGCACGTCTGATGGCCACAGCATGAGCTCCATCCTCATTCCCAGGATGGGAAACTCGTTATCCCTGCAGCCACCCTTGCTGCAGCACAAGGGGAGTGTCTGGCTCCGCGCTGTGCCTGCCAGGGGCTGAGTTTGGGGGGTTTCATATCCCAAAGAGAGCTCACAGTGCCTTGTGCCACTGGATATTGGGACCAGAGGTCTGGGCCAGCCTGGGGACAAGATGGGACCTGGCGATGTGGGGATCAGCAGAGGTCACAGCAGATTCCAGGGGATCCAGAGGAAGGATCTGGCAGATCTCTCAGCTGACTAAGAGCCCTTTGTGCCCAGTGGCTGTGCTGTAGCAAGAGAAGCCAAAGCAATCAGCATTTCTTGGAGACGCTCTGGAAAATCTTCCCTGAGCGATGGGGAGAGCTGCCACAAGCACAGCAAAGGGCCTGGAGCCACCTGCCAGGTCTGGGAGACGCTGTGCTGGCAGTGCCACACGGCAGAGCAGGACTGTCCCCTTGCAGGGCACTCCTGCCAGCAGCTCTGGGAATGTGCTCCAGCCCTCACTGGGGAGCTGTGCCCCCCCTGAGCCCCATCCCAGTGCCACCACCCCCAGATCTCACCCCTGGGCACCACAAACTGGCAGGCAGCACAAAACCAGGGCAGAGGCAGCTCCTGGCACATTCCCCTGAGCGCAGCCCGGGTGGGAAAAGCCACCTCAGGGAAATCCAGGAGCGACCTCATCCCTCAGCTGCAGCCTGGAGGCAGGGAGGGAGCCGGGAGCTGTTTGGGAATCACGCAGGAGCAGCAGCTGCAGCCGGGCCAAGTCACGAATTATTTTTAACAGCTACTTGTAGAACGCAGCCAGCGCCTGGGGGGGACACGGCCCGAGCTGCTGCTCACCCCAGCCCTGTCCCCAGCACGTGCAAGGCACATATCTGCCAGGCGGGCTTTTTTTAGGGTTTCCTGCTCCTGCTGGGCACGCAGCTCGGCGGCTCGGTATGGCCGCACCACCCCCTCCCTCAGCGATCGCTCACATGCCGCTCACCAAAGTCTTTCCATTCCCTCTCGAGCTGTTTCCTCTTCTCTCCTTATTAGGGATCCACCTACCTATCCATCTTCTCATTCTCTCCCCCTCTGTGGCTATTTTTAAGATGCCATAAAAGCTTTCAACGGGGAGCATCCTCAGGGAGGCGAGGGATGTTATATGTAGCCCATCAGAAGGAGTCATCAGCACATAACTCACCATGCAGGCAGTGACTTTCCTTTTTTTTTTTTTT
>WEKY01038937.1:21392-49768 GCA_013390045.1 Picathartes gymnocephalus
AAGTCCTGCCCACTGCCCACAGCCCTGCCCTGGCCTGGCTGCTGTCCTGCGCTCGACCCTGCCCTGTCCTGTTTTGCCTTCAGTCCTGCCCTGCTTTGCCCTGCCCTGCTGTGCCCTGCCCACTGCCCTCTTTTGCCCGCTGCCCCGCCCTGCCCGCAGTTCTGCCCATCGTCCAGCCCTGCCCTGCCCTTCCCTTCCAGCTGCCCTGTTTCCAGCCCCCTGCCCTGCTCGCTGAGCAGCTCCCAGCCCCGCCTGCAGCCCCCCGAGCCCCCCGGCTGCTCCCTCCTTGCCGCGGGGTTCCCGCCCAGCTCTGGGTGCCACTGCTGCCAGCGCTTCACTTTTTGCTCTCCAACTTGGCCCCGCCGTGCCTGAGCATCCCAGAAATGCTGTCCCGGGACAGAGGGATGCAGTTCATGCAGGATTTCCTGCAGTGCCAGGATTCCCTCCCGCAGCTGTCCAGGCTGGCACCCCCGGCTCTGCTGGCAGCCTGGGCATCTGCCCCGCGCCAGGATCGGGAGGGAGCTGGGGGTGTCCGCACAGCTGCAGGATGGAGAGGGGCTCTTCCCCCGGGATCAGCGAGCAGCACCTCGGGATCCCTGGAAGGGCTTCAAAGCCCTGAACTCCTTGTTTTATGGGTGAAACGCTATCAGAACAGAGCCATGCCCAGGCTGCTCCCCATGTGCCCACAGAGCCGGGTCTGTGCCCGCCTGCCTGCGGAGCCCTTGGGAGGCTGCGCTGCGACTCCAGGCTGTGATTCCTGCCGTGATTCCAGGATCTGAGCTCCAGCCCTGCCGCTAATGAAAGAGGTTTTTCATGCAGCGTGACAGGCGCCACATCCCTCCCGCTGCTGGGGCTGGAGAGCTGCTCGGAGAGGCCCTTTGGCTTTGCCTTTTTCTCGCTGTTTTATTTGCAGCAGATGTTCGTGGTGACGTGACAAGACAGGTAGCAGGTCGTGTGAGCCGTGCCTGTGCTGCCAGCTCCCTGCAAGCCCTGCTGCCTGTCCCCTTTGGCTGTCCCCTCCCCTGAGGTGCCAGGGAAGAGCAGGATGAGCAGAGGGAGGGGGAGCCTGGAGGTTCCTGCAGGGCTGGGGGGAACAGAGCTGCTGATACAAGGAAGATTGAGAGATGCTGTTTACAAGAGCATGTAGTGACAGGACAGGAGGGAGTGGCTTTAGAGGAGGTTTAGATTAGATATTGGGAAGGAATTCCTCCCTGTGAGGGTGGGGAGGCCCTGGCACAGGGGGCCCAGAGAAGCTGTGGCTGCCCCTGGATCCCTGGAAGTGTCCAAGGCCAGGCTGGATGGAGCTCTGAGCCACCTGGGAGAGTGGAAGGTGTCTCTGCCCATGGCAGTGGGGTTGGAACTGGGTGATTTTTAAGATCCCATCCAACCCAGGCCACTCTATAGTTCTGTGGTGATTCTATGACACAGCAAGGTGGGATGGCTCAGGCTGTCCCGTGGCACTGAGTTTGGCTTTTTGTAAAGTTTCCCATGCCTGACAAGTGTCCAGGTGTCCCCTCCTCGAGGGAAGGCCCCCATCCCAGCCAGACTGACATGTGTGGTGTCAGTAACAGCCATCTGAGGAGCCAACAAAGCAGCCAGGACGTGAGCTGGTCCCCACGGTTCAGCAGCTAATTGAGCTCCTTCCGCTGACCTGGTTTCCAAATCTTGTTCTCTTGCTGCCTTTAGAACAACTTGAAATTTCCAGCACGGACAGGCTGGGGTTGCAGAGGGCTGCACAGGAGGATGGGGTGCTCAGAATTTCTTCTCTCCCATCCCATCCCCAGCTGGGTGCTCTGTGTGGAGAAGGGGAGTGGGCACTGCCAGGTGGGCAGGGTGCCAGGTGGGCAGGGTGCCAGGTGCTCCCTGCAGTGGGAGCTGCGGGTTTTGGTGCTGGGGAGGTGGCAGCAAGGAGCTCTAACCTTTGTCACCTGCCCAGCTCAGCCAGCAGCTCCTGGGCGCTGGTCAGAGCCCCTCACCACCCGTCCCAGGCTGTTTGGGAAATCCCATTTCCTTTCCTTTGTCTGAGGGAGCTGCCAGCAAAAGCTGCCATAAAAGGATCTTCGGGGTGCCTGAGACAAGAAGTCAGAAAGGAGGAAATGTCAGGATGTTAAGGCAGCCTCCTTTCATCCCTTTGTGTCTGCGCACTGCAACATGAATTTTCACAGCAATTATTGGATGTGTTTTTCCCACAAGGCTCCTGCTCCATTCAGCACCTGCAGGTGCCACAGAGCTCAGGCTGTGCAGAGCAAGGGGACACAGGAGTGATGGAGATGAGAGGACAGAGGAGAAAGAGGTGCTAATTTCATTTAATTTTCCTTCCCTGGACACTGGGATTTTTATCCCTCCTCCATGCCCTGGTGAGATGCTGAGAGTGACCTGAACCAAGCTTCCCCCACCTGATCAATCACTGTGTTCCTTCTTTCCCTGCTGCTGATACCAGCTGGAGAGCTGGAAGTTGCTGGCTGCACAGTGGAACCACCGGGAGCTGGCCTCAAACACATCTTGTTCCACACCTGCAGCAGGAATTCTGAGAAATCAGGCTCACAGCCTCTCCCCGTGTGTTTCCGTGTCAGGCTGTGCTCAGCTGCTATTCCTGGGAAGGGATTTTGGTCCCCAGGGCTGGAGGGGGGGACCTCAGCCTGCTCCCACAGCCCCCGGGGAAGGAGATCCCTCCTCAATCCCCTGGGGCTGGGGCACAGATGAGGAACGGTGAGGCTGCAAGGGGAAGATCAGATAGCAGCTCCCAGAGCTGGGAGAGGCAGAGTTAGGTGAGGTCAGAGAGTTGAAAGATCACATAAACACCCTTTGCCTCGAGGCACAGCGGGGATGGTCCATCGGCAGCCTCAGCTCTGGCATTTCTGCTTTATTTGGAGCCGGAGCATCCCTCCCATCACACCCGGACTCCACACACGCATCCCTGTGTGCAGGACCAGCTTCCAGCGGCCTCCCCGTGCTTTTCCACCCACTCCCCGTTCCGCGGGGAGTCCTTGGGGTGCCCAGCCTTTGCTGCCGGGCTCTGAGGATCCCCGGAGGGGCGGAAATGCCTCGGCCGGGGATGGCAGCTGCAGCCCCGGGGACAGACGGACACATCGGGGCTGCAGCTGCCCAAGCAGGGCCCTGCCAGCCCCGGCCCCCGGCTCAGCTCCTGCCCGGCTGCTGCCGGCAAAGCCTCTCCTCTCTCAGCAGCGAGATCGGAGTGCAGAGAGCAGCAGGGAGATGCCCGTGGGGACAGCCCCACGCCTCGCACGGAGCAGCGGTCAGGCTGCAGAGAGGCACGGCTGACTCATCACAAGCTGGTGACATTTTCCAAAAAAAGCCTCCAAGTCCGGGGCTGTGATGTTGCCAAAAGGCAACAGAGGAGCCTAAGGGGGCTGCAGACCCCAATTCTACCACGGCACATGGGCTGTGTCGTGGGGTGGAGGAAATTCTGCCTCGCTGGGCAGTTCCCACCCCTTTTTCTCTCATCCCCGGTTCCCCTGGGAGGGGGGATCTGGCAGGGCTCAGGCCAGGAGTGGTCGGATGCTGCTGCCGCTGTCCCAGTGCAAAGCCAGGCACTCCTGGTAATGACAGAATTATTCTCCACGTGATGGAGATGAGCATTTTAATTTGTAAGTCCCTGGACCACAGAGCAACTGGGAGCAGATGCTGTGAGCTGGGCAGTGGGGTGCCCCATCCAGCAAAGATCCCCTCTCATCCTCATCCTCCTCCTCCTCCTCAGCCACCACCAAGGCATTTGCCACTGGTTTGGCTTTCTTCCAGTTTCCCCAGCAGCACAGCAGCCCTTCCCAGCAATTCCCCACATCGGCAGGAGGAGACACAGCCTGGCAGAGGCAGATGTTCCCCGGGCTGCCTGCATTAAAGTGATAATCAAATGATAGATTATTTTCAAGCAAACTCTCATTTTCAGGCATTAATTTTAGTGCTGTGCAAAGAGAGGCAGTGAAAAACACCCAGGCAGTGGAGGATGGGGGGGATCTGCATCTGCTCCAGGCTCCATCCTTTGGCTCCATCCTCCTTCCTTCTCATCCTCACCAAAGCTGTCTCTGGGTCGAGGGCAACAGATATTCCTAAATCAACAGCAGAGGAGAGAAAACAAGTCCTGCAGGAGCTGAGGAATGTCCACATTCCCTCCTGAAAGACCAGGACACCAGGAGAGGAGAGGTGATGCATGACCTGGACTGATGGAGGAGTGATGGCAGAGGTTTTAGGGCATGGAAAGTTGGTGTTTTCCCTCAAATCTGCAAATCTTTCACCCTGGAGCCCTCTGGAGAAGTCGAGGAGCAGCTGTTGTGTCACACAGCAGGGCTGGGGCTCCCTGCCTCTGTCAGGGCTTCTTCATTTCGGTGTCACACCCTGCATGTGACACAGAGGGACCTTTTTTGGGGACAGCCACCCTGCTGAGCCCAGCTGGCAGCTCCTGCCTGGCACAGGTGATGCTGGCAGGGGAGAGGGGCTGAGCTGGATCTTTGAGCCCCAGAGGATTTCCAGAAGCCTCCTTGTCCCATCTGGAGGTGCCAAAGAACTGATGCCTGAAGTGGCTCCCTAGAAACAGAGCCCAGACAGGAGTGAGGGAATAAAGGTGGAGATTGATTGGAAAGGCCTCCAAAGGCACAGCCTGGGGAGCCAGAGGCTGCTCTCACCATGGAGCCCAGGATGGAGCCCGAGCCACGAGTTCTTCACCCCTTTAGAGCTTTGGGCCATTTGCATCTCAGCATCAATTCCCCAATTCAAACTTTAGCTCATGATGGCATTTCCCCAGCTTCCCCCCCTTCTCAAGGTGTTGGGTTGCACATTTTGGGCCCAGGACAGTCTGGGTGTCCTTGGGGAGCAGCCTTGGAGAGGCTTTGTTGTGTCAGTGTGAACGTGAGAGAGCAGCAGCTCCCAGGCTGCAAAACCCTGCAGAGTCACACCCTGAGCACTGCAAGGTTTGGGAAATATCAAAGTTAAAATCCAAGGCATCAGTTTGACTTCGGTTCTGTGTGGGAATTCCCAGGCAGCTCCATGCAAGTGGGTTCCCTCTGCCATTGCCACAGCCAGGTATTCCTCATGCTTTGCTTTAGGGGCACTGCAGTTGTGCCAGGCATGGGAATCTGATGAGTTACACCCTGAGCACTGCAGGGTTTGGGAGATATCAAAGTTAAAATCCAAGGCATCACAGGGAGCTCAGTTCCAGCTGCAGCCTGAGGTAGCTGCCCTGCTTTCCCACTGGTTTTGCCCCACTGAAGGGCAGGGGAAGTTGGGGTTATTTTTGTTTTCCCTTTGAAGTTGCCCTGGAGCAGCGAGAGCTGCTGGGAGAGGGAATTCCTTCCTTCGGGCTGGGATCATGAGATGTTCATGGACAGCCTTTCCCAGCATGAACCATCTGTGGGAAGCTCTGGGATCTCTGTACTCCTGGAATTTGCCTGGAATTCCTCCTGCCTTCCCAGAGCTCCTCAGGGAGCACCCCCTGCTCGGAAGGAGCAATCCACCTCTGGAAATGCTGCTGCTTTCTTGTGGCATCACCACAATAATTTGGTTTTCCTTTTCTTCTTCACATTGTTCCATGTGAAAACTGGGCATCAGGGTGGTTGTGGGGGAGTTTAGGGCACCTCCAGGGACTGGAGCTCAGGCCAGGTCTCCAGATCCTCAGGAGGAGGCCAAATGCTGTAATAAAGCAGAGATAATTTCTTTTTCCACTTCTGAGCTGCAGAATGGCTCGCCCCAGGTAAGCAGCAGGTTATCTCTTTTCTAGGAAATCTCACTTTTTTTTTTTTTTATTCTTCAGTCTAAAAATGGAATGCAGACCCTGAAAATAAATTCCCAAAGAACACCACTGTGCAAACATCCCAGGCTTTGATTCAAAGTGTTTGGATTAATTAGCTAAAACTGAAAGCTTTCATTCTGATTTCAGCCTCGGCTTTATGGACAAAAAATTAAAGCAGCAAAGCTTTGGAAGTTGAAAAATCAAAATGTTCCAGCCTGGAAATATCAAAACAAGATGCTGAGCCTTGCTGAGCTGCTTTGTTGCTTTCTGAAAGGAAATGGCATCGAGACCAACACCTTTACAAGAAGCTTGGATCATTAAGCACTTCAAAAAAAACCCCCTAGATCAGCATAAGCAATTAATTTCTTAATTAGATTTTCCTTTTCTTTCCAGAGGGAAGTCTAAAAATATTGATTTTTCCCATTTTATCCAAAGATTTCTTTAAATATGATCCCCTCACTGGATGGTTAAGCTGGAGCTTGAGTTGTGGGAATTAGATGGGGTGGGTCATATAAATTCATTTTGTCATCTTTTCTTCTCCTTGTCCTGTTTATTTCTCTTCCGGTGGCAGAATAGGACTGGGGTAAAAGCAGAGGATAACAAAGAAAATGAGAGACTAGAAGAGAAATTGAGCATGAAAATGAAATATTTTGAAAGTCTCATTTTCTAGAGGTGAAACACATCTCCTTTTGAATGTGAGGAGAACAACTTTTATGTTTGAAACAGTTTTTCTTCCTGATTTTCAGTCAGGTCCATCCAAGGCAGCACCTGGATGAACCTCAGCTGGACATTCCCAGCAGGATTTACCAGAGCATTACCTGACCTGGGGTATCTTTAACTCAGGAACCACAAAATCCCAGCTGGAATTGCTCGTGACCTCTCTGACCACTCACTGCAGAGTCATACCCAGCTGTGAGCTCCCAAAAATCCCTTGGAGAAGGGCTCCAGAGGGGGATTTTCCCTGGAGATCGACTCCAGATGCAGCTCTGCTGTCAGGATGCTGCTCCCCTATGCTGGAGCTTTCCCTGGAGATCCCAATTCTGCAGCCCCACAGGGCTCGGGGTTTTTTGCCAACTTATGGAGCTGCTGGTGCTGGGGGACAGCAGGGCTGGGGACAGTGATGCCCTGGATTTTAACTTTGATATCTCCCAAACCCTGCAGGGCTCAGGGTGTGACTCTGCAGGGTTTGGCAGCCTGGGAGCTGCTGCTCTCTCACGTTCACATTGACACAACAAAGCCTCTCCAAGGCTGCTCCCCAAGGACACCCAGACTGTCCTGGGCCCAAAATGTGCAACCCAACCCCTTGAGAAGGGGGGGAAGCTGGGGAAATGCCATCATGAGCTAAAGTTTGAATCAGGGAATTGATGCTGAGATGCAAATGGCCCAAAGCTCTAAAGGGGTGAAGAACTCATGGCTCGGGCTCCATCCTGGGCTCCATGGTGAGAGCAGCCTCTGGCTCCCCAGGCTGTGCCTTTGGAGGCCTTTCCAATCAATATCCACCTTTATTCCCTTCCTCCTGTCTGGCCTCTGTTTCTGGGGAGCCACTTCAGGCATCACCTGCAGCTCCCTGCAGCCTCTGGCAGTGCTGGGCAGGAAGGTTCTGCTTTGGGCAGCAGCTGCTGCTGCACGTGGCTCCCACCAGGCCAATTTCCAGCCTGGCAGGAGCTGCAGGGAGGAAGGAAAACTCCTGGCCTGGGCATGGAACAGGCAGTCACAAGTGGAAGGAGTCACGAGCCGCAGCCCACCGGGTGCCAGAGGAGATTTGATCCATCCCTTCCCTTTCCCCTGTTTCTGCCTCTGCCTGTGCAGGAGGACGCTGGTGGTCGATGCCTTCTGCAGGATAATTCCCGTCTTCCCACATTCCTGCTCTTCCTGGCACCACCAGCAGGGCTGCAATCCCGTTTTTCCAGCGCGGGGATGCTGTGGAGCGGTTCCTGCTGCCATCTAATGGCTCTGACAATTCCCACCCAGCAGCGAGAGCCGGGCTGCACCGAGCCCTGCCGGGCTGGGGAGTCCTGGAGCTCTCCCGAGCGCTACAGGAATCCCGGAGCTCTCCCGAGGGCTGCGGGAATCCCGGAGCTCTCCCGGGGGCTGCAGGAGTCCCAGAGCTCTTCCCGGGGGCTGCAGGAATCCCGGAGCTCTCCAGGGGGCTGCAGGAGTCCCGGAGCTCTTCCCGGGGGCTGCAGGAATCCCGGAGCTCTCCGGGGGGCTGCAGGAGTCCCGGAGCTCTTCCCGGGGGCTGCAGGAATCCCGGAGCTCTCCCGAGGGCTGCAGGAATCCCGGAGCTCTCCCGAGGGCTGCAGGAGTCCCGGAGCTCTCCCGGAGGCCGCAGGGAGCCACACCGAGCCCAAAACACGGCACCATGTCCCTGAGGTGACAATGACCATTAAGCTCTCCATACTGGAACCAGTGCCTCTGAGAGCCCTGCCCACAGAACATCCCAGTGGGGCTTTCCCGTCCGATCTTCCCAGAAACTGAACTTGAAACAACCCAAATCTTTCACCAGGATTCCCAGGATTCACACCCCAGTGCCAGGGAGGAGACTTCAAACCACAGCTCCCGCTGTGGCAAAGGCTGGTCCCAGGCTCTGGAGCCACATGGATCCATCATCCAACACACACCCAGACAGTTTTCCAATTTTCCAGTTTTCCAGATTTCCAATTTTCCAGTTTTCCAGTTCTCCAATTTCCAGCTTTCCAATTTCCAGTTTTCCAGATTTCCAATTTTCCAATTTTCCAATTTTCCAATTATCCAATTTTCCAATTTTCCAGTTTTCCAGATTTCCAGTTTTCCAGATTTCCAGTTTTCCAATTTCCAGTTTTCCACTTTTCCAGTTTTCCAGGAGCATTCATTTCCTCCAGCTCTGGCCGAAAACAATGCAAGAGGAGCAGGACTCAGCATTTCTGAACGAGAAGCGCTGAGTTCAGCTCAGTTCAGCCCCAGAGCCCTCTTAACCCTTTAGTTGTGGGATGGAGCAGAATTCCCAGTGCAGCAGCAGCAGCTTTGGATTGCCTCGTGTTGAGAAAAGTCGGGAAGGCCTTGGAGGTGGAAGGAAATTCCTGAGTGAGGGACATTAATGAGAAAAAAAGGTCTTAAAGGCAGGCCAGTCTGGCTGCTTTCAGGGACTGGCCACACCAGTTTGCCTGTGAAAGCCTTGAGATTTCCCTGTGTCCTCAGCCATGCATGAACCCCCCTTCCCCAGCTTCCCAAAGCTGCCAAAAAACAAAAAAAAAGGGAAAACGCTGTCCCAAAGCCACCCAGTCTTGGGGATGGAGGTACAAAGGGCAGGTTCTCCAGGAGTGCAGCCCGAGGGAGTCCTGGATTCCTGGAGGGTGGGAAACCTGGAGGGTTTTGCCCATTTGCACGGGGTGGAAACAAAAGCAGGGCGCTGGAATGAGGAAATGTCCCCGAGGAATGTCCCCAGTGCTCCTGCCCGGCTCCCAGTGCTCCCCCACCGGGATTTCAGAGGGAGGGAAGCAAAGCTCTGCTCCATCTCACACCAAAGTGGGTGCCCCCACCCACACCAGAGGATCAAATTCATGAACCAAGAGTTTCTTTGGCCTCAAACGAAACCTTTCATTTGTTTCGTTTGCTTTTTCCTCCAGCGAAGCCGGGTCTGGGCTGACTTCCTTTGCTTTCAGGTTCAGTTTGAAATAACAAGCTGAAAAGCCATGAGGCTTCGTTTTTGAACCTGCCAAGGAACGGCCGACTTCAGAAGGAAACAGAAACATCGGGAAAGCCTGCGATTAACCGTTTCATTGTTCCCAAGAGGAAAAAATTCCCTGTAATTCCCCGTGCGGCGGACTTTAGCCGGGATGCACAAATTCTGCTGGGTCCACAGATCTCTTGTTCTGTGCGCCTGCATTTGCATTTTGGCAGGAAAGAGGTGGGGTTCAGAGCTGCAGTTCCCGGAGGGAATGGCTCTCCCGGGATTTTGCTGTCGCACGGCGAGGACGGAAGGTCCCCAGCCCCAAGGAGGCGGCGCCGGGGCTGCGAGCGGGACACGGGTGAGGCCGGGAGAGGCTGCTCCAGCCTGGGATGGGAGAGCCCCGAAGCTGCAAGTTCTCCCCCTAAACCTCTCGGGTTTTATTTTGCAGGGGTTGTGTTGCTCTCACCCAGGGATGCTCTGCAGAGCACCCAGAGCACAGTGAGCCCACCCAGCCATCCCCAATCCCGATCCTGGGGGCTGGGGAAGGTCTGAGGATGGGAGTGAGGAGGGAATGAGAATCATCCTCATCCTGGGAAGCCCAAGGAATCCTGCAGAGGAGCCGAGCCATCCCTGCTGGTGTTGGATCTGGGCTGTGGGCAGCGCTGGCCCCGGGGCTCTCTCACACCGTGCCCATGGAGAACCTCCCTGGAATTGTTTCCTGCGGAGCAAGGGCGAAGGAGGCGCCTGGGAATTCCGGGAGCCGGCGGTTCTCCTGTTTATAGCACAGCCCTGGGTAACTCATTGACCTCTGCTGGGAAGCGGAGGTTCCCAGGATGATAAGGAAGGAGCTCTTGGAAGGAATTCCTGCCCTCGTGTGAGGGAGCGGCAGCGCTGGGCACGCTCGCAAACACGTCCGCAGCCCCGGGAGCTCCATCCCGGCAGCGCAGCCTTCCCTCGGGGCCTGGAGAGGCTGGAATTGCACCCAGGAGCTCTGCGGGAGGGAAGAGGAGCTGGGAGCAGGTCTGTAGAGCCGCTGCCTGTCCCCGGGGCTGTCCCCTGCCCGTGGCCTTTGTCCCCAGCTGAGCAAACGCAGCCGGGACGCGCTGGTGGCAGGCGGCTGGAGCGATCCAGCGCCTCTGGAATCCAGGCTGGGGCGCGCAGTTTGGGGGTTCGGCGCTGGCTGGGCCTGAGGAGCGCTCAGCTGTGACAGTGGCGAGGGACGGGTCGGGTTTGGGTGCTGGGAGGTGACAGGAGAAATGGCAGCTGGGTTTGGGGAAGGGGATTTTGGTGCCGGGGCTGGGTGGCAGCCCTGGAGAGCTGCGGGGTGGGGGGCAGCGCTATCCCCAAGCCGAGGGGTGCCTGGAGAGCCTCCCCCATCCCATTCCCTGCCCGGGCTGGGAAGTGAGGCCGGCTGGAAAGGGAGCAGGGCTCCTGGAAAGCTGGCACAGGCACAGAACCCCCTCTGGAACAGGCTGGCATCCCAGGAATTATTCCGTACTTATCGAGACCGGGCTTTTCCAGGGAGGCCAGGCTGAGGCAGCAGCAATGGGGCCTCTCCAGGGGAGATCCAGGGGTTTTTTGGGAAGCAGAAAGGTAGGATGAGGATTGAGATGTTTTCAGCTTGCTGGCCAAAAGGCAAATTCCAGTTCAGGTCAAACAGAAGGTGACACCTTTGCTTGCACAGGGATGGGTTTGATTGCTAAGTTGTTGAGGTAGACTTAAAAACAAAAAGAAATTTCACAACCACAGGGGAAGACACTTGTGTTCAGAAAATGAAAAGAAACCATTCTGTTGATTTAAAAAAAAAATAAAATATTCCCCTGTGTGGAAGAAATTGAGGCTAATTGGTGAGCAGGAACTGCTAAAACCAAGAACCTCCTGAGGAAAGCAAAAATTTCTGTTTGAAAACACTGCCCTGTTTGAGCTTTGACCACTTGGACAGCACAGGACCAAAGCAGCAACAGCTCTTGTGCAAAGATGTGCCTGAATCCATCACAAAATTCCATCTGTGTGTTCTGAGCACAGGCAGGCTGGGTTTCCCCTCTGATTCCTGCACCTTCAGAGCACCCCTAGGTCAGCTGGGGGAGTTTTTTAAATGTGGAGCTTCCCAGGGCTGGTGAGCAACGGGGACAGGCAGTGCCTTTGTCACAGGGAGGGCAGCGCTGGCCTGGCCCAGCACTCACTTTCCTGCAGCCCCACAGCTCTGAGAGCAAACCCCAGCCTGGAGAACCCCCCTGAGGCCTGGGGCTCAGCAGGAGGATGGAGAGGATGCTCCCTTCTCCCGGCAATCCCAGCATTTGGAGACCTGGATTAGGAATCCCCACTCCTCCAGCCTGCTCTGAGTGTGGAGGAAAATCACTGAGTGAAACCTTCTTCGCAAAGGCTTTTGGTTTTCATGCCTGAAGTGGCTCCCTGGAAATGGAGCCCAGACAGGAGGAAGGGAATAAAGGTGGATGTTGACTGGAAAGGCCTCCAAAGGCACAGCCTGGGGAGCCAGAGGCTGCTCTCACCATGGAGCCCAGGATGGACCCCGAGTCACGAGTTCTTCACCCCTTTAGAGCTTTGGGCCATTTGCATCTCAGCATCAATTCCCCAATTCAAACTTTAGCTCATGATGGCATTTCCCCAGCTCACCCCCTTCTCAAGGTGTTGGGTTGCACATTTTGGGCCCAGGACAGTCTGGGTGTCCTTGGGGAGCAGCCTTGGAGAGGCTTTGTTGTGTCAGTGTGAACGTGAGAGAGCAGCAGCTCCCAGGCTGCAAAACCCTGCAGAGTCACAGCCTGAGCACTGCAGGGTTTGGGAAATATCAAAGTTAAAATCCAAGGCATCAGTTTGACTTCGGTTCTGTGTGGGAATTCCCAGGCAGCTCCATGCAGGTGGGTTCCCTCTGCCATTGCCACAGCCAGGTATTCCTCATGCTTTGCTTTAGGGGCACTGCCAGGCATGGGAATCTGATGAGAAATTCCCTCTCTGGGTCATGGAATCATGGACACCACCATGTTTGGGTCAAAAAGGGCCTCAGAATTTACCTCTGTTCGTGGCCACCTTCTACTGCACCAGTGTGCTCAGAGCCCCTTCCAACCTGGCCTGAATTACTCCCTGGATTAATTATTCCCTACTCTGGAGAAGTTCAAGGCACTGCCATGGCTTGGGATCAGCCTGGGAGAGCCAGCAGCGCTCCTGGAGCAACCCCAGCACACAAATCCCTGCAGTGGTGGCACTGCTTGGAGTACAAACCCATCCCTAAAAACCCTCCCATCCAGCAAGTTCTCCCCCTAAAGCTTTCGGGTTTTGTTTTGCAGGGGTTGTGTTGCTCTCACCCAGGGATGCTCTGCAGAGCACCCAGAGCACAGTGAGCCCACCCAGCCATCCCCAATCCCGATCCTGGGGGCTGGGGAAGGTCTGAGGATGGGAGTGAGGAGGGAATGAGAATCATCCTCATCCTGGGAAGCCCAAGGGATCCTGTACAGGAGCCGAGCCATCCCTGCTGGTGTTGGATCTGGGCTGTGGGCAGCGCTGGCCCCGGGGTGCCCGCCGTGCCTGGGCTGCAGGAACTCACCTGGATGTAGCTGGCAGAGATGCCCGCGGTGCTGCCAGCTGCCCCCTCGGTGACACAGGACAAGGATCAGGCGGGAAGGAGGTCCGGGATCACAGCCAGCCCCAAATGGAGAATGCTGGGTGTCCCCACAGGTGAGGGAACAGCTCTGCTTTTGGAACTGGGGGAGACCAGCTCGGAGGGAGCAGCTGGAGGCTGGGGCAGGCTTGGCACTCCCGAGGAGGAATGCCAGGAATGCTCCACGTGGGATGGGCACTGCCCTCCTGGAGGCAGAGTGGAGAAAAGGAGGCTCAGGGGGATCTTCTGGCCCTGCACAAGTCCCTGACAGGAGGGGACAGCCAGGGAGGGGGGGTCGGGCTCTGCTCCCAGGGAACAGGGACAGCAGGAGAGGAAATGGTCCCAAGTTGCACCAGGGAAGGTTTGGGTTGGATATCAGGAAAAATGTCTCCATGTAAAGGCTTGTCAAGCACCGGCACAGCCCATCCAGGGCAGTGGTGGAGCCACCATCCCTGCAGGAATGTAAAACACACGGAGATGTGGCACTTAGGGACACGGTTTGGTGGTGCCCTTGGCAGGTTTAGGTATATGGCCAGATTTGATGACTTTAAAGTCCTTTCCTGACCTAAGTGATGCTGTGACTCCAACCCAAGCCCTCCCCTGAGCCCGTGCCCGCCGCCCCCGCCGTGCCAGTGCCCTCTCAAAGGGGACATTGTGCATTGTGGCCGTGCCCAGCCGCGGTGCCGGGCGGGCAGCGAGCGGCCCTGCCCCTGCCAGCCCTCTGCCAGCCCCCTGCTGCTGTCCCTGCACACATGGGCTGCTGCCTGGGGACCCCCTGGCACCAGGAGCTGGCGCTGGGATGCACAGGTAAGGTGCCCGTGGCTGGGATGGCACCCTTGGGGATGCTCTGTCGCTGAGCTCTGGCCCCTCTGGCTCCTCGCCTGCCTGTCCTGGGCTGGCTCCTGGTGCCCTCTCCCTTGGATTAGGAGGTGTAGGGAGTGAGGCAGGACATTTTGGCCAGGGAGGGGACAGGGTGGCTCGGGGGTGACTCGGGGGTTGGTTCATTCCCATGCTATTGGCTTTTCTCCCTGCCCAGGAGCCCCCCAAGCAGAGCCCCCAGGCAGAGCCCGTGGGGTGCTGGCATCCCCAAGGCACCGTTCCCATTGCAGAGTGTCCCAAGGAGCTGGAGGAGGGACACGGCTCAGGGCCAGCTGCTGTGGCCACGTGTCCCCCAGCAGAGCCAGGGCCAGAAGGTGCCCTGAGCACCCAGGAGTGCAGCCCTGAGCTCTGGGACTGCGCCTGGCTCGGGGCTGGAGCTGTTTCCTGCCCACTCTTACAAAATATTTTGGCACCGAGGAGGTCACTGAGTCACTGGCACGACCGGGAACAAGTCCCCAGCTGCAGTTTCAATTGGTCCCTTCAAAAAACCAGCTCCCAGTTCCCTTTCTGAGCCTGGCCCAAATGAAAATAAACACTGAACTCGTGAGAGCAAGCAGAGAGAGCCCCGGACCCTTCCTGGCTCGGGGCACCCATGGCCAGCCTCTGTCCTGCTGTCCCACCTGCCACCGGCTGTGCCACATGCCACGGACACCTCTCGGGCGGGGAGAATCGTGCCGGGGATCCGGGCGGGGAGAATCGTGCCGGGGATCCGGGCAGCTCTGCCCACGCTCCGTGTTGCCCAGGTGAGGAGTGCGAGTCCTGCTGGCCCCGCTCCCCCGAGCTCCCGCCCCGCCGGGACCGCCCGCAGCGCCGGGGACAATGGTGGCAGGACACGGCCATGGCATCAGGGACCTATCCCCCGGGAATGGCGCCAGGTAACAGTCCCCATCCCCAGGGAATGGCACCAGAGTCCTGTCCCCAGGGAATGGCACCAGGGAGCCCTCCCCAGGGAATGGCACCAGGTACCCATCCCCAACCCCAGGAATGGCACCAGGGACTCCTCCCCAGGGAATGGCACCAAGTACCCATCCCCATGGATGGCATCAGGTACCTGTCCCCAGGGAATGGCATCAGGGACCCCTCCCCAGGGAATGGCACCAAATACCCATCCCCATGGATGGCATCAGGTACCTGTCCCCAGGGAATGGCGCCAGGTAACAGTCCCCATCCCCAGGGAATGGCAACAGAGTCCTGTCCCCAGGGAATGGCACCAGGGATCCCTCCCCAGGGAATGGCACCAGGGACTCATCCCCAGGAATCTCTCCAACCTCGAGCAGAGCTTTAGGGTGGTTCCAGATGCACACAATGCCCAGCCAGCCCTGCAGGGCTGTGCTCCCAGGAGCTCTCAGCTGAGGCAGGACATCCAAAACCTCTCCCACAGCATTCTCCAGCTGTGTCCCCTCCCCTCCAGGTGAGGCTGGGGTGACAGAGCAGAGCAGCCCCGACCCCTCCGTGGCACTGCTGGCTCTCAGGGACAGCTTTCCCCCAGGTAAGGTGGCATTTCCCAGATTTTCTGTGGTTGAATCCACCCCTGCAGTTCCTCAAATCCCATTTTTTGGTGGCTGAAGTGGGAGGACGGGCTGGGGTTGGTGTTGTTTGAGCATCACAGCCAAGCTGGAGGCTCTGGTGTGCCTGGCAGGGTGGCAGAGGTGGCTCTGGGTGGCAGAGGTGGCTCTGGGTGCCACGGAGCTCCTTCTCCTCTTTAATGCTCCCCTTTCCCTTTCCAAGAGATCTCTCTCTCCTTCTCCGTGGAGAGCCGCTCCTCCCGGAGCCGCAATGCCCAGCTCCAGGAAGCTGCCAGGAAGAAGCTGTGGGCTCTGGAGAGTGATGACAGAGGTGTCTGTGCCCTGTTCAAGGTAGAAACCCCATCCCAGAGTGCTGGGATTCTCCAGGAATGCTGGGAGATGTGCTGAGGAGCTGAGGAGCTCCTCCAAAGCCACTGCAGGGGACTCTGGAGGGGGCTGGAGTGATGGGGGAGAGGAATTGATGGCAAATGAGAGGCAAAATTGAGCCCTGTGTCATTTTGGGGGATCTGAGCCCAAATATCCAGGAATTCACAGGGCTGGGATCACCAAATGCCTGTCCCTGCTGAAGGTGACAGCTCTGGACAGGCACAGAGTTCTCAGGCTGGGTTTTAAACAAACAAATCCCAGCTTCAGAGAGGATGCCTGGACTGAACTCTCCTTCCCTGCTGGATTTCAAGGCTCCAGGGCTGTCCCTTGATGCTGCTTTGTCTCCTGGCAGGAGCTGTCAGCCAGGCTGGTCTGTATGCAGGCACACCAGGATCGTTTCCTCCTCACCTTCAAAACCCTGCAGGAAGTCTGGAAGTTTTCCACGTATCTGACTTTAGGTAATGTTTCCAAGGTCTGAACAGACAGTGTGAGAAGGGGTTTTTGGAGAAGGCACTGTCTGATATTACAGAACTGTAATTTTCAGGGTGGACAGTGAGAATATGAATTGGAAAACTCTGCAGTTCATTATTTATGAAATCTCTGTTTGGATCAGTGAGAATCAGGAGGATTCATTTTTGGCAAATTTTGGAGACAAAATTAGAGGATTCTGCCTCACGTTTGGAAATCCCAAGACCCTTCCTGCTGCCCAGGGAAGGAGATGCTGACCTGGATCCCCTTCTTGGTTTCTCAGGGTTTGTGGGGACCTGCCTGGAGCAGCTGCTCTTTGGCCAGGAGTTCTGGCTGGACTGTGCCCTGGTGGAGGACACAGAGCTCAGGGTCACCGTGGATGAGCAGCACCTGGCCATCATCTACCTGGATCTGCTCCTCCAGGAAGGTGAGATGGGAATGCACGTGCGGGAATTCCTGAAAATCCCCCAGCAGGGCTGTGCTGATGCACTCACCTGATCCCTGACTCTTTCTCTCTGCAGGGAACTTTTTCTCCAGGGCACTGCCTGGAGCCTGGAAGTCAGAGCAGGAGGGAGAGGAGGGTCTGCAGCTCTGCAGGGATGAGCTGATCCATGTGAAGAGCGTTGGACAGGATTCCAAGTGGGAAGGGATGTCCCTGCTGACGGGGCAGCGAGGCGTGGTGCCCCTGGCAGCTCTGGAGCCAATACCTCACCCCTTTTACCAGTGAGTGGTGAATTAAAGGGCTCAGAACAGGATCTTCTCCTGATCTTGATACATGGCTGGCACCAAGGCTGGGCTGGGAAACTGCTCTTGCCTCTGGAAAAGGGCAAGAGCCTCAAAATTCCATGAGGAGCCACATTAGGCATAAAGACTGGAATCAATGCAGGTGCTGTCAATGGGACAGAGCAAGGACATGCTCCTGCTTCAGATGTCATTTTGGTAAGATATTGATTTCAGTCATACATGAAATTATCTCTGATTTACAGATGAAGAAGTGGCAGAAAACAATCAGGCATTGCCAGTCAAAGTGGGGTTTCACATTGGTCATCTGGCTGAGCCTCAAGGACATCCACAGCTCCTTTTACTTGGAGAAATCTTCCTTAGAGATGGCAAATTGATCCTGCTTTTCCCCTGTGACACCATCCCTGGGGCTGGCCTGAGGTCAGGAGTGCCCAGGGAGGGGCAGTGAGGCTCCCTTTTGCCTTGCAGGTGGTTCCTGAAGAATTATACTGTGAGTTTTGGCCTCTCCCAGGAGATCAGTGGGACGAGCTCTCAGGCCATTGGTGAGTGACCTGTGCAAGGCACTGTCCCAGGGCTGGGCACTGCCCAAAACCTGGGCTTGGCCACAAATCCATCTGTTGTTCTGGGAATGACCCCACTGCAGGGGGCTCTGAGGGAATGCTGCATCTCTGGACTCTCTGGAATGGAGATCAGAGCTTGCAAATCATGTTCTGAGGAACACAGAGAGCAGCTGGTGACACCCTTCTGCCACTGGGTGTTCGGTCCTACTTCAATTTTATGTTCTTTTGAATTCTTTCAGGAGTAAGGTTTTAAATCATGGGGTTCCCACCTGTGTTTATGTGAAACCTGTGCCCACCATCCACCCATTAACCCCATTAACCCCACTAACCCCACTAACCCCATTAACTCCACTAACCCCACTAACCCCAGTCCAGTCCAGTCCAGACCATGCTGGACACGGGAGGTCCCAGCAGGTGTGAGTTGGTCATGTAGGGATGGACATTTGCCCTGGCCAAGATTTCACTCCTGGCAGGGAGTTGAGACAGAGCAACATCTGTGAAACTCCGTATTTCCAGTCCCCTCCCAGGCTGCAGCTCGCAGAGCTGTGGGGTTTATCCATCCCTCTTTCAGTTTTTATTATCATCCACTTCTCAAGGAGAAATGGCAGAGAGCTGGATCCAAGATCACAATAAATCTTAGGGGAGAAAGAGGCGGCCTTCTCCAGCTGGAATCACAGCCTCTCCTTGCCCAGGAGAGGTTTCTGGTTTGTTTTCTGGTGAGGAGTTTTTAGCAGGGACCCCACTGAAATTCCCTTGTTTGCCTCGGTTTCGCAGTCAAAGGCAGGTGCATCGCCAGCAAGGACCACAGAGGAGCAGCCTGGGATGAGCTGAGCTTCTCCAAAGGAGATGCCATAGAAATCATCGGGTTCTTCATCCCTGGACTGCCCTGGTTTGTGGGCAAATCCCTCAGCACCGGGAGCGTCGGCTTCGTTCCCAGCCGGCACGTAAATCCCGAGGCTTGCCAACCTCTGTGAGTTTATTTAAATTAAATGCAGGACAAAAGGGAGGGGAGGCTCCAAATCCCACCTCAGGCCTGGGTGAGAGCCTCGGGCAGGTGATTTGCTTCGCAGGACCTTCCCAGAGGCTGGGGTTGAGGCGTGAGCAGAAGCCTTGGCCAGGCTCTGTTTCACCTGCAATTTCAACAGAGCAGTTGTTTCACCTGCCTCAGGTGATCCTTGGAGAGGAACAGATCCAGCCCTGGGCTAATCTGCCTTCCTGTGAGCTGCGTCCCCAATTCGTCCTAGAAAAGTCTTCAGTTTGTAATTTTGACGGGCTGGGAGCCTGACAAGGGCGGGGAGAGCATTCCCTGCTGAGGAAACCCAATGCTGCTTTCCTTCCTCCTGCCCCTGGGTGTGGAGGCAGAACGGCTACTGGCACAGAGCAGAATTCCAGACCCTCCCGAGGACACAGCGAGAGCTGTCCAGGGAGGGAGGGTGAAAAATACCACCCTGACTCGGGCAGTTGTCTCTGTTGGTGGTTTCCATTCAAGTCCCAGCCCAAAAGGCCTCTCCAAGAGTGTGTTGGGGAGGACAAGGTTTTAACCGAGGTCTGCTGGGCTTTCCTCTCTCAGAGTCGCTCAAGGTGAGTTGTAGCACTTTTCTCTGACACTCCAGCAGGGACAGAGCAGATCAGATGCTATCCTGTGGCTTCTGGATTCCAAAAAAAACACCAATGGGTCCTTTTCTCTGGTAACTTTCTCTTCCTTCATGGAGAACCTGGGTGGGGAAGGTGTCCAAAATCCTCTGCAGCAGAACTTCTGTGGTGGGAGGAAGAGAAGGGATGGGAAAACATCCCATTATCCCATGCCATTATCCCATTATCCCATCCCATGCCAGCCCACCCCACAGGCCAGCTGCAGTGTCAGGGACTGGGGCCATGCTGATTCTTTTCTCCTGCCCCACCCCAGGGGAAAGGGTTTTGTGTTTCTGAGCGAAGAGGAGAAGTCCCCAGTCCTGCACATGCCCTGCCACGGTGACGAGCAGCACTTTGCCACCCTCCTGGGGGACCTGGCACACACTGACATCACCTCTGTGTACAGGCTGGGTGAGTGTCCCCTCTCCTTCCCCAACCCCTGCATCCCCACGGAGCGCTGCGGGGGAGTGTCTGGAGAGCCCCAGGATCATGGCAGTGCAGTGGGGGCAGCTTCTGGGCTGGAGGCAGCTCCAAATCCGTGCTCAGCCTGGTGATGGAGGCTGGAGGAGTCCTCAGGAGGTGACCCTGCCACGCTGGAGTTTGTAGGGACCTTCTCTGCTCCCAGGGCAGCTCCCGAGCTGGGATTCACCCTGGCAGTGCTGCTGTGCACTGGGCCTGGCCTGCAGGAACAGGGTCAGGGCTTCTGGAGGCTCTCAGTTTCTCCATTCCTGCTGGGTGGCTTTGGGACTTCAGCTGATTCCTGCACATTGACACTGACCAAGGATTTGGGGTTTTGTTTCCTGTTTGTCTCTTTGTACAGATGGTTTTGAACCCACAGCCGTGTTCCCAAAAGTGCCACCAGGTGAGTAGGAGGAGGGGACAGACAGGGATGGTTTGGTGATGATTTCTGAGGGTGAATTTGGACATGAGGAAACGTCAGAGAATGGTTTGGATTGAGAGGGACCTTAAAGATCACCCAGTGCCACCCTCTCCCATGGACTGGAACACCTTCCACGGCCCCAGGTCACTCCAAACCCTGTCCAACCTGCCCTTGGACACTTCCAGAGATGGGGCAGCCACAGGGAAGAATTTCTTCCTAATCCCATCATGGTTTCCCTGTCCCTTCCAGAGGCTGCTCTCCGTGGCAGTAAAGAAATCCAAGTGCTCCAGTCTTGGGAGGAAATCAATGACTGGGCTGCCAGCAGCACTTCAGAGCTCTCCAGCCCAGGCAGTGAAGCAGCCCTTGCCACACTGGAAGATGTTCTCCTGGAGAAGCTGGACGACTTGGATTATCCCAAATTCTTCATCGACCTCAACGCTGGGCACATGGAGGATGCTGATGTCTTTGACCCCATACTGACCTTCCTCAACCAAGACGCTTTTGTGCCCAGTTTTCAAAGCTTTTACGACCTCAGCTTTTCCTTTCTCCACTCCACTTTTTATGGCTTCTCTGATGAGGATGAGCTGGTCCTGTACCTCGAGACGTGCCGGAACTGGGCCAAGAGGACTCGTTCAGTTTGGGCTCACATCAGGCTCTGTTTCCTCTTGGGTAAGCTCTGCATCAAAAAGCTGAAACTGTCCCAAGCTCGTGTCTACTTTGAGGAAGCCATGAGTGTCCTGGACAGGGGCTTTGGGGACCTGCCCCTGCTGGCAGCGCTGCACGTGAGCCTCACCTCCATCTACCTGAAGCAGAACATGAAGCACAAGTTCTCCTCCCTGCTGGGGAAGACAGTGACCTTGCTGGTGTGCCTGCCTGGTCACTCCTTCAGCTCCGAGAACGAGCTGGAGCTCCTGACGTACGTCCTGAGGGAATCCATCGCTGTGGGCAACGCTCCCCTGGAGGCCCGGACCTGCTTCCTCATCGTCAAGCTCTTCCTGCAGCTGGGCAGAACCGAGGAGGTGCTGCCCTTTCTGGAGCACCTGCAGTGTCTCAGCATGGCCTGGCTGGGCCCAGGCAGCCCTGCTGGGCCACTGGATGCCACCGCCACCTTGGGCTACCTCTATGACAAGAAGTACCTGCCCAACATCGCGCTGGCCTCCGCCAGGTCCTTCGTCCCCAGCGGCACCAAGGGGACACCGACGCCCATCTGGAGAGCTGGCTTCATCCTCCAAAACGCTCCCAAACTCCTGGGGAAGCAGCTGGACAGGAGCAGCATCCCAGCACTGGCTTGTTGGTACCTGAAGCAGGCTCTGCAGTTCTGCTGCGAGGGCAGGGCCGTGCCCACGCAGAGGACGCTGTGTGCCGTCCTGTCCAGCATGTACCTGCAGCACGGGCTGCTGGATGGGGCGGTCTGTTACGCAGCCAGGGCGGCAGCCCTGGGCAGACTGATGGGGGAGGAGGAGGCTTTCGAGTCCTCGATGTGCCTGGGGTGGCTGTACCTCGTGCAGCAGCAGCCGGGCCAGGCTGGGGCCATCCTGCGGCAGCTGCTGCGCTCGCTGCGGGGCACGGCCAGCGAGACCCAGGGAGGCACCGTGCACAACCTGCTGGCCATGGCCCTCCGGGGACAGGGGCACATCCAGGAGGCTGCAGAGAACTTCCTGAGGGCCCTGCACAAGGCCAAGGAGATGGGAAGCAGGAGGAACCAGGCCGTGTCCCTGGCTAACCTGGGCCAGCTGAGCCTCTCGTGCGGGGCCACCCAGCTGGCCGAGCTCTACCTGCTGTGGGCAGTGCGGCTCTACAGCGAGCTCCAGGGACAGCAGCAGCTGGACACCGAGCTGGCACAGGTGCTGCTGTGGCTGGCACAGGCCCTGGTGGACAGGCAGAGGATGGAAGATGCCAAACTCTGCTATGAACTGGCGCTGGGGTTTGCCCTGAAGTGGCAGAACCTGAGGAGTGAGTACAGAGGGGAGCAGGGAGCTGTTCTGATGCCTGATCAGTGTGAGCTGGAGCAGAGGCCGGACAAAATGAGAGGAATAAAGCAGGGATTTATGGCAAGGCCTTCCAAGGGCACAGCCTGGCAATGCCAGAGCCCGGCTGCAGCCCTGCCAGGATGGGCCTCGAGATGGGCACAGAAAAGGGGCCTGGGCACGGGGTTTCACACTTTTACAAGTTCTGCTCCATTTGCATCTTGAGCTGAACTGGCCAATTCATCACTTCCAATGATGAAGTTCCATCCTCCTTGCTTGGCCTCCTCTTTTTTACCTTGTTGGTGCTTTTGGGGCTGAGGTTGGGAAGGATTGTCCTGGAATGTTGAGCTGGAGAGAATTGTTGTGTCTGACTGCCCTGTGAGGAGAGCTCAGTAACACTGAATATGGAGCTAAAGCAGAACAAAGAAAAACTTGAAACTTTAGGCATCAGTTTGACCCTGCCAGGTGTCTTTGTTTGAAAAGCCAGGTGTCTGCTGAGGAAGGCAGGAGCCTCCCTTGAAGTGGAAAATGTAAACCCCCTCCCTCCGAATTATTATGAATTTGAAATTAAGGGGCTCTCAGGCAAAGCTATGAGAATAGGAATAACAGTTCTTTTGATAGGAAAATTAAAATGAAATGCAGCAGTACAAAGCCCTGCCAGAGTCAGAACCCAAGCTGAGCCCCTGTCAGTCAGGGCGTTGGCAGCAGTGCCATCGGATGGTGGCTGCAGCCCTCCTGCAGTGACAGCTGTGCGTTTGTTGGAGCAGGGATCCTGTGGGAGGGTGGAGTTTTCCTCTGAAGGTCCCGTGGGAGCGTGGAAGGGTCCGCTCTTCCTCTGGGAATCCCGTGGGAAAGGCTGCCTGTGGATTCCTGAGCCTCCCATTCTATCCAGGGAGGGATGCTCAGCTCCTCCCCCCTGAGTGGAGCCTCTCCCCATGGAATGGTGGAATTTTATCAGTCCTGCAGTGAGACCCAATGGCCCCTGAACAGAAGAGATCTCCCCGGGGGGAAGGATGGGTGTGGGAGAGAGAAAGAGCACTGCCCCACCTGCTTTGAACAGACGGCAATAGAACACAGACTTTTGTTACATCTTGCATTGCAGCCTAAGACACCAGGTCACCAAGGCTGTCCCCTGACCTGTTCTTCTCCTGTTCCCTGTGCCACACAGGTCAGCTGCACATCACGGAGTGTCTGTGCCATTTCTACAGCAGAGTGTGCCCCGACCTGCAGGCCTGCATCACCTACCACGAGCACTGGGCATCCTTGGCACGGCAGCTGCAGGACAGGGAGCTGGAGGGCAGTGCCAGGCAGGCCCTCAGCCAGCTCTACCAGGCTTTGGGCACACCTGAGTGAGTTACCTGAGCATTGAAGCATGGATCCTAGCAGGACACATTGCTCAGAGCTGAGAATGTCCTTTTGTCCCCAACCTTTGGTAACCACAGGAGGAGAGGGCAGGGGGTCAGTGGTGTGGGTGATGCCTGAAGAGGCTCCCTAGAAACAGAGCCCAGGCAGGAGGAAGGGAATAAAGGTGGAGATTGATTGGAAAGGCCTCCAAAGGCACAGCCTGGGGAGCCAGAGGCTGCTCTCACCATGGAGCCCAGGATGGACCCCGAGCCACGAGTTCTTCACCCCTTTAGAGCTTTGGGCCATTTGCATCTCAGCATCAATTCCCCAATTCAAACTTTAGCTCATGATGGCATTTCCCCAGCTCACCCCCTTCTCAAGGTGTTGGGTTGCACATTTTGGGCCCAGGACAGTCTGGGTGTCCTTGGAGAGCAGCCTTGGAGAGGCTTTGTTGTGTCAATGTGAACATGAGAGAGCTCCCAGGCTCCAGGACACTTCAAAGTTACACACTAAGTACTACAGGATTTAAAAATATGAAAGTTAAAATCCAAGGCATCACTGGGACAGCTGAGAGTGCCCTGTGCCTCCTCTGAAGTGGCTTTTCCTGCTGCCGTCACAGGGCTCTGAGACAATCCCTGGACTGCACCAAGCAGAGCCTGAGGATCTTCATTGACCTGGAGGAGGCTGTGAAGGCAGCAGAGGCCTGGCTGCAGGCAGGAAAACTCTATTATCTCCTCCAGGAGGATGAACTGGTGGAAATGTACTTCCAGGTAAGGAGGAGGTGGCTGGAGCTGTCCCATGCATTCCCATCACAGCCTTTTGGGGCTGGAAAACCCGGAAAGGAAACTTCTCAGCACTGTAAACCTCCTGCTGAAAAAAGGAGCTCTTGCCTTACCCTCAGGCCATGAATTTTCTCTCTTTCTTTCCATCCACTGAGTTTAGAGGATTTTGGGGTGCAAATGAGTTAATTCATTGAGTAAGGAAGTGATGTAGGAGTGCCAAAGGAAGCTGGAGGTACCAAGTGACCAGTTCCCATTGAAATATCCATAAATAAGGGAGAAGTGCCAGGGAAGTCCTCCTTGGACTGGAAGCCTTCTGGCTTCTCTCCATCTCCAGCATTATTTTATCAGCTGAACTGCAAAATGGAAACTCAGCTCCTAAAATTTGGGCTTTATTTCATCACACCAATGTCTCTGTCTTTCCGAACGTCACTCCAGCCCCTTTTTCCTTCCAGGCAGCCATCCAGACTGCTCTGAAATGGGACAACTTCTCCTTGGCCATGGACCTTTATGAGAAAGCAGGTGACACCTTCTTTAATGGCAGCCGGAACAGGGCCCGAGCAGTGGAGTTTTACAGGGTATGGAGCCCTCTGAGCACTCCTGTCCCCGTGTCCCCACAATGTCATGGCCTGGGGGACCAGGGCAGGCCAAAAGGCTGGAGGGTGCAGAGGGATGGGGTGATCCTGAGGGTGCCAGAGTGGGAGGGATGGAGCCCAGAAGTCTTTTGCAAATCCTAGAGATCTTTTGGGATTGGGACCCAGCTCCTTCCATTACAAATCCTGGTGGTGTTAAGTGTGAGCTGGCCACTCCTGGGGACATCCAGTCAAAATTCCAGGAAGCCAAGGAAGGGCAGAAATGTGAGGCTCAAGCTTTGAGAGCTGCGCTCTGGGATATAAAACTCAATTTCAAGGGAAAGAAGGGACTAAAACCTAAACCTGCAGTGCCCATCCCCTGCCTTGCTCCTTGTCCTGCTGCTCTGTCACCCCTCTCAGGCAGTGCTGATCCCTCCAGGAACGTCCTGAACTCACTTTTCTCTCTCCTTAGGGAGGTGCTGTGCCCTTGGCCAGGAAACTCAAGGCCACGCAGACAGAGCTGCGGCTGTTCAACAAACTGGCCGAGCTGCAGATCAGCCTGCAGGGCTATGAGAAGGCTCTGGAGTTTGCCACGCTGGCAGCCAGGCTCAGCCTCAGGGTTGGTGAGTGATTGACACCCAAAAGTTACTGGGAGTCACTGGTGAGTGAGTGATTTACATCCCCAGGGCACTGGGACTCACTGGTCAGTGAGTGATTTACACCCCCAGGGCACTGGGAGTCACTGGATATTGTGGATGAGAACAAAATCCATGTGAAAAGGGGATTTCCTGCTTTCCTAACACTGCTGGGCCTATTCTTACCCCAAGTCATGACATCTTTTTAAGGCCACTTCCCTTTTTTTCAGCTGTGTGAGGGTTTTTGCCACCGCAGAGCACAGGAAGTCTGGTGAAAGCACAGGACTGAGCAGTTCCTCTCTGCCCTGGTTCTCCTAAAAACCTCACCCCTTCCCATTACAGAAATAGTTTGGATGGGCAAAACGCCAGCTTAAATGTCTGGGATGGGACCAGTCTTGCAACAGCCCCTTCCAGCACCCAAAAAATGCCCTGGCTGAATGGTAAACTCCTGGGCCAGTCTGTCTTTTGGGGGCATCAACAACCCTGCCCCGTGGCTCTGTTTTCTCTCAGAGGAATCTGTGCCTCCAGGCTGCTGAGAAAATGCATCCACAATGGCTCAGCAGGGCTGGGCATGGATTGAGCTGGATCAGCAACTTTTCCAGGAGATCCATTGCAGGAGCTGGTTGATTCCACCCAAATCTTTTCCAGGGGATCAGCTGCAGGAGCTGGTTGCCTTCCACCGCCTGGCCAGAGCCTATGACTTGCTGCACATGTATGAGATGGCCGAGGACTGCTACCTGAAGACCCTGGCCATGCATCCCCCCGTGCTGCAGAGCTCAGCTGAGGCCCTGTACTACTGCAAGCTCTACCAGCACCTGGGCAACCTGGCCCTGCACAAGCTGGAGGTAAGGAAGGAGCCTTCCCACGGTGCTCTGGCTTGGGTGGAGAGCTGAGGGTGGAGGTCACATCTGGTTTTGAAGGGGGGAAGAATTTGGCAATAAGTGTTGGCTCTGCTGTGACTATAGAACCCGTTGAAGGGGGGAAGAATTTGGCAATAAGTGCTGGCTCTGCTGTGACTATAGAACCCGTTGAAGGGGGGAAGAATTTGGCAATAAGTGCTGGCTCTGCTGTGACTTTAGAGCCCATCCCAGTAAAATCAGGGGTTCCTGGGCCCTGTCTGGCACCCCCAGGCTCTGCTCCTCTTCCCTCCTGCCCCATCCTAACCCCTGCCCTGTGTTTTCTGCTCAGGATGAACAGGATGCAGCCTCCTACTTCCTGCTGGCCCTCGCTGCAGCCGCCGAGCTGGGAGACCAGGAGCTGCAATCCCTGCTCCGTGCCAAGCTGAGTGCCATCCCCAGAGCCCCAGGGGCACCTGAGGGCACGCCAGGCTGTGCCACAGAGCGGCCCCGGTGGCTGAGTGAAGGTGGCCACGTGGTGTGACCCATCTGCCACCCTGGGGACACCAGTGGGAGCCTCCAGCAGCGCCGTGCAAGGTCCGTGTGCTCTCCAGAACCAGCCCAGGAGAGCTCCTGCAGCACGTCCTGGGGAGCTGGAAGGGTTTGGGATCCTTATCCCAAATATTTGGGACGCTGCCCTCGTTTTTGGGGAGCAGGGCTGTGTCCCACAGCAGAGGTGGCACAGCCAGGGCAGGATGAGGCCCTGGCAGTGGTGCTGGAGCTGGTGCTGAGCTCCTGGGGGGGTTTCAGAAGTGCCCTGCCCACCATGGGGACAGGGCAGTGCCTGCCTGTCCCCACACCTTGGAGCAGCTCAGCCTCACCCAAACGTGTTTGAAATAGCATCTCCTTTATTTACGTTTGGTTTTTATCCTCATCTTCTCCACGAGGTCTGTGATGACACCTCTGCCAAACCCCTCTTTTGTTAAAAGCACCACCAAAGCTTTTGGCAGAGAGAGACAGAGTTAGAGAGGTGGGGAGAACGAAAGGAGCTGGTCCAGCATCACCTGGGGGCAGAAAAAATCTGCCTGGGGAGAGGCAGAGCCCACCCTCACCCCAGCCCTGCCATCCAACCTCAGGCTCTAGAGCAGGAGCACAGGAAAAGAACGGGGAGTCCCCACCCCTGGGGACCGTTCAAAAGGAGATGTGGCATTTGGGGACATGGTTTAGTAGTGGGGAAATGCTCGGACTCGGTGATCTTAAAGGACTTTTTCAACCTGAGAGGTTCTCCCAGGCACAGGGCAGGAATGTGCAGCTCTGCTGCTCAGCCCGTTTCTCCACCAGAGAGCAATAAATGCCCATTTATTGCTGGTCCAGCCTCACCTGGGGGCAGAAAAAATCTGCCTGGGGAGAGGCAGAGCCCACCCCCACCACAGCCCTGCCGTCCAACCTCAGGTTCTAGAGAAGGAGCACAGGAAAAGAGCGCTGGAACCGGGAGTCCTCATCCCTGGAGGTGTTTAAATGTTGATGTGGCATTTGGGGACACGGTTTAGTGGTGGAGGAATGGTCGGACTCGATGATCTTAGAGGGATTTTCCAACCTGAGAGGTTCTCTCGGGCACAGGGCAGGAATGTGCAGCTCTGCTGCTCAGCCCATCTCACCAGCAGAGAGCAATAAATGCCCATTTTTGCGGCGAGAGCGGCTCCCCTGCACTCCCCGAGCCCGGCTCTCGCTCCGGGCTGGAGCACAGGGAAGAAGGAGCAGATTTCCAGCTGATTTTTTTGCTTTGACAACCAGTGACCATCTGGGGCTTCACAGCCAGAGCCCGCTCCCAGTTCCTCCGGCTCCCTGCCCGCGCTGCCCTGCCTGGGCATGGCTAAATGCAGAATATTTATTTCCTCCCTGCTCTCTGCAAACGCCGAGTTCAGCTTCCTCTTCCAATCCCTTCGAGGCGTTTGTCACCGGGGCAATGAATATTTAGTGTTTGTTTACTGAGCATTTCTCCTGTGCTGCTGGGCAGCCTCAGACCCCAGCCCAGAGCAGGGAAATCTTCATCCCGAGTGAAATCCAGCTCCCCGAAAACTTCCTGCCCCACCCCACGCACCCCACGGGACTGCCTGATCTCACCAAGCCAGGGCACGATCTTTCCAGCAGTTTTTCAGTCAGTTCCCCGCTTTTTTTTTTTTTTT
>WEKY01038938.1:0-15212 GCA_013390045.1 Picathartes gymnocephalus
ATCCAGGGGCAGCCACACCTTCTATGGGCGTCCTGTATGGTGACAGGTCTGGGTCACTGACACGTGCATGGGTGCCCAGAGGGAAGAGCTGCCCCAATTGAGCTCCAAGGGAGGCATTTCCAGCACTTGGGTTCAACTCTCCTCCCATTTCTCTTTGTTAGGGATTTTATTGAGCAGCAGGGAAGGAGGTGAAGAGGAAAACGAAAAGAGGAGGGAAGAACAGCAGGACGTGAAATGACCAGAAACCCAAACACAACGAATTCCAGCTCAGCAGGAGGAAGAGCCTCTTTCTGAGCCCTGGAACAGCTGCCCAGGAGGGCCTGGAGTCTCCCTCTCCAGAGCCATCCCAACCCCACCTGGATACATTCCTGTGTCACCTGCTCCAGGTGACCCTGCCCTGGCAGGGGTTGGCCTGGATGGGCTCCAGAGGTTTCCACCCATCCTGTGATCCTGAGATCTAACAGAGATGACAGGAAAGCCCAAGAAGTTGTTCTGGTTTTGGGAAAGGCTCTTTTGAGATGCTCACATCACAGTGCACCCTGAAAGCCCTGTGAAAGCCCAGAATAAAGGGAACATAGATCCTGAAACCAGCTGGAACTGGTGATGTGCAGTAGGAACTGCATTCCAGTCACCAGCATGAGGGAGGTGCAGGCGCAAGTGCTTATCCAAGTACCTGACATCTTTTCAAGACAGCTCAGGGTGCCAAGATGGTGCAGGGCCTGGAGAGCTCCAGGCAAATCCCTCCCTGCACATTCCCCCTTCCCAGACCCACAGAGAGCTCCAGCACCTGGAGCAGCCCCAGCCACCGAGGGTGGAGGGAAGCAGGGGGCTGCCAGGTCTCAGGTAACAGGACAGGAGCTGATCCATGGAACTAAAACAGCTCCCAGGAGGACAAGCTTTTGGTATGGTTGCAACCAAGACAGACCAGCCTGGAATGCTGAGGAGAGAGGGAATCTGGTAACAAGGCCTTGCCAAAGGGTTGGCAATGCCAATATCTGGCAGGAATAGCTCCTTCTTAGCCTTGGCATTGCATCAGCAGTACCTGTTTGTGTTTAAGTGATGGTAGCTTTGCCCTGCTTCCCCCTGACAGGGCCCCAAAATCCTGCACTGGAGATTCCCCTTTCCTGTGCAGCACAACCTGCTCCCTGTGCTGTGTGAAATCCCATAGCAGACTCTGGAACATGAAGAGTCTGAGTCTAACTCGGGTGGTCTGGTTACCACACAAATAGTACAAACTTGTGCAAGAGTGATACATTCTTACAGAAATAATTCTAAATAAATACATATATATATATATATACACACACACACCCCTCCCCAGGGGCTCTTGTTCCAGCCAGTTCTGCCATTCCTCAGGAGCAGAACCTGTGCTTCAGTGAAATAACAAACACCTGTTTAATTGTCCTAAACCTGCTGCAGAGTCACCTGGGTCATCTGCAATCCTTATTTGAACTAAAAACTGTTCTTCAGAGTGACACTGGGATTTCATATTTACCCTGATGGCCACATTTCCAGGTATCACCTGTGCCTCTCTGGGCTGCTGTCAGACAGGGTTGGTGGCACCCTCATCCCAGGGAAAAATGCAGATCCCATTGCAGATCCATTCAAGTGGGATGAGGAAAATTAGTGTCACCTACAAAGGGATTTATAGTAAAACAAGAAAGCTCTCCCTCTGATGTGGAGATTAATTTGGATTTTCAGATTTTAAGACTACAGAGTAAGAGTGAGTCACAGGAATTTTTGTTTTGGGTAATCAAACCCAGATATGCTGTGTCTTGTCTGTCAGTGAAATTAAAAATACAAACCTTTCCAAGAGTAAAGACATTCAAAGCAACCAGACCAGACTCTGTGGTGACCTTATTCCCTGCATGGTCACTGCCCTCACCTGCCTGAGGCCAGAACCCTGATGGATAAATTGTGCACCTTGTGCTTTATTTCAGTTTTCAAAAACTGCACACAAAAATGGTGGGGTTTGACTGATATGAGGAGGAGGAAAACCACAATAACTGGGCTCATTTTCTCTGCAGCAGAATTCCACGAGGTCTCCTTGATTCCAGGTAAAGGAGACAGGGCTGAGTCACCTCTCTCCCTCTGAAGGACTCAGGATACAAGATCCATTCTTGCTTGCTGGAATGTCTTTATTAATCACGTTTCAGGCTGAGGAACAGTGGTGGCCTTGGCAGTGCTGGAGAATGGCTGGACTCCATGGTCTGAAAGGCCTTTTCCAACCTTAAAAATTCCATGATGTTATGAGCTCCCTCCTCTGTGCTGAGGGTCCCTGCTCAGCCCTGTTGCACAGAAATGTTGCCTAAATGAGTTTCTGCCTCTATGCTGGGCTTTGATTTTTCCCCGGTTTCAGCTCCTTCCTCACTTGTTTTTACAGACGGGTGGCCAGGATGTGTCAGTGAGATCCAGCTGGGAAAGAGGAGCACTTCCAAAGAGCACAAAGAGTTCAATTCCAGATCAGTGCCAGAGACCATCCCTGAGCCCTCAGCACATGGCAAAATGATTTAGTTCCCAGGGAGGAATCCCCTCACTCTCACACTAACATGGTGTAGGACCCCACACCGGAATACTTCTGACCTAATTGGCAAAGCCACTTCTCACTTCACAATTAAGACCTCATTCTCAGCAGTTAATGCCGAGCAACTCAGAACAGGAACTGAAACACCCCCAAAAGCGACTTCTAAATGGGACCAAGAACTTCAGCCTCACCCCAGTTTTTTGCCAAGTTTCTCCTGCTCTCCAGGGGTGTCACCATGTTTTGTCACCATGTTTTGGTCACCTGTCTCTCCCAGGCCAGGATCTGCTTTGCTAACGAGCTTCTGGAACTCATTAAAGAAAACAGACTCTTCACACCTGATGGTATCTTGGATGGATTTCTGCAGCCTGGAGGAAACCGGTCACTGCAGAATCCTCAAATATTGGCACTCAGGAATACAGACACTTCCACAAATCCAGTTACCAAAGAGCACCTGGGCTGGAGCCTCAGCTCCCTGCTCTGAATAGTGACAGGGCAGGTCCAAGTCCTGACCCAGTGGGCCAAGTTTCAGAAAGGAATAAGCATGTTTTGATCCCTCCCAAAACACAACATTTTGTGGGTGAACATTTCACACTGCAGTAGTTGTCCTGCATTTACTGCCTGGGAGAGCTGGAATGAGGAGCCTGAGCCCATCCTGGGAAGCCATTCTTGAGCAGGAATCAGGTGACAGTGACAAATGTGGGACACAGGTTGGGCTTTCCTGGGTGAAGCTTTCAGGTGAAGAAATGCCACTGGAAAGCTGCACCTGGCAAAGCTGGAGCCAAAACACAGAGCTGCTACTTGCAATCCCATCAAAGGTAGAGAAAATGTAGGAACCACTTGGTTATAGAAGCTTCGTGTTCTACAGAACAAGAGACCTGAGAATAAAACTGTCCCTGGAAGTTACAAGGATTCATGTGGAGCAGGAAAAAACCAGGAAGCAATGCCCCCACTGCTGCTCACAACCACAAAGGGTTCCAGCCAGGAAAAGCCACCTCAGAGATTTTGCATGTGTAAAAATCCTCCCTTTGACAATGTTTTACCTGAGATGTGAAAGCAGCCCCTGTTACCAGCAGAGCTCAAAGGAAAACCTGCTTTTCTACAAATAGGGCAGCAAATCATCACATTGGGTTTATTTTGCCCAAAACAGACATGAGAATGAAACCCTGCAAGACAGAATCTGTGCATGTTCTGGGCACAAAAGTTTGCTCAGCCCCACAGTGCCCTGCTGGAAATGATTCCAAGCCTGTGTCATTCCTGGAAGTAAGATTATCTCCACCTGCAAACTAGGGATCCAAATTAGGGTCCATCAGGAGAGCACGGAATTTCCAATACCCCCACATGGGTGTGCCAAGGATGAAACAGAAGAGTGCAGGCTCCAGGGAGAGCAGGGCAGGCAGGTGTGCACAGAAAGATCAGTTTTCCTTCTCCCCATTTTTAATTCATGGGTTTGGAGTCCACCACCAGGTGCTTGAGGGTCCCTTTCATCTCATTTATTGCTTCACTTCACTTACTCAATTAGTTCTTACTTATTAAACCAGATGAAGACACTTCATCCCTGTCGTTCCTTTTGTCTCACAAAAGGAGATGACAAAACCTATAAAGTCTAAATAAAAAAGAGCTTCTGGGTGGGCTCAGAGGAGAGAATGTTGCCAAGACCCCCCGTCCCCAGCCCTGTGTGACACAAATGCAGGCAGGACTCACCAGCAGGCTAGAATGCAGAGGGCTGTGAAGAGGATGATGGGGATGGGGTAGGAAGCACAGAGCAGCCCGTGGTTGTAGAACGCCCGCGAAATCCTCTCGCGCAGCCTTTCAGTCAGGGTCATCCTCGGCCACCCTCACCTCGAGGCCATCCCGGGATACAGCAGGGCCTCGGGCAATTCCAGCATGGGCAGCCCTTCAGGGAAGGCACTGGCTCCAGCTAGGGAGTGCAAAGGGAGAAAAACACATCAAGAAATAGGAAATAAACATTATCGGCTCATTTTAGAAAGATCTCCAGCGGTCAGGAAGAAATTCTTCTCTGGGAGGGTGGAGAGGCCCTGGCACAGAGCCCAGAGAAGCTGTGGCTGCCCCTGGATACCTGGAAGTGTCCAAGAGATGTTGGACAGGGCTTGGAGCAACCTGGGATCATGGAAGGTGTCCCTGCCATGACAGCAGTGGAACTGGATGATCCTTGCAGCACAAACCATTCTGGGATTTCTTGATTCTATGAAATGACTGAGCAGATCTCAACCTCACTGTCAGGACTGGACCATCCCTGTTCCATGAGGAACTCAGGAACAACACGGATATGCTGCTCCTGCGGCAAAAAATACACCAAAAGCAGCTCTCTGACCAACCTGAGCTGCCAAAAGGCACTCTGGAAAGGAGCACAACACTGGCAACAATTTCTGGTAATTTCAAGGAGGAAAACTTTGTATTTACTCTCCTCTCCTGCTGTCCAACAGCTGCATTCCATAAGAAAACACAGAGCATTCCAAAGCTAGTACTTCTTTATCATTTGGGGGGGTTGCATATTAAAATCTGCCATCTTTATTTGCTTTATGCTGTGACAGAGCTCATAAGAGTGAACAGCAGGAACTGTTCCTGCTCCAAGTCATTTCTGCAAACAGAGATTATCTAAGACAAAATAAACCTGCTGATTGTAGGACAAAAGTTAAAGGAGAATCTCTTGCCTTTTGCATGACTGCAAATCTAAGACGAAGTTTGCCTGGAAGCACAAAGGCATTGGGAAGTTTCCACCTTGCAGCACCACAGGTGACATTTCTGGTTCACTTCAGGTACAAGAGATGGACACAGAATCCCAGGATCACTCAGGTTGGAAAAGCCCTCCAAGGTCACCGAGTCCACCCTGTGCCCAGTCTCCACCTTGTCCCCAGCCCAGAGCACTGAGTGCCACATTCAGTCATTCCTTGGACACCTCCAGGGATGGGGACTCCAAACCTCCCTGGGCAGCCCCTACCAAGGCCTGAGCACCCTTTCCATGGGGAAATTCCTGCTGATGTCCACCCTGAGCCTCCCCTGACACAGCTTGAGGCTGTTCCCTTCTGTCCTGTCCCTGTTCCCCGGCAGCAGATCCTGACCCTCCCTGGCTCCAATGTCCTGCACTCTTACAAAAACAAGGCTGACCAGCAGAAGAAAGAATTGCAGAACTTCCTTTTGCAGATAAAATCAACTCCAACTTGCTGCTTTTCCCCAGACAAAAGCTTTTATCTCACTCAACAATAGTTACATGTTCCAAATTCTTTACATTTCTGTCTTTAGAGCCTCCCCAGGAGCCTCCCTGGATACTGAGGGCAGGGAAACACAGCTGAGCCCACTGTGAGCTTAGAGGGAAAACTAACAAAGGTAGAAAACTTTTCCCTTTCTAATACATAGTCACCTGGGGTTTTAGGTATACTCAACTCCTCAGTTTTCCACAAAATGTTCTGGAACCAGGCCTTGGCATTAGGTGTAATAAAAACACACAGCCAAGCTAGTGAATCCTTGAGGGGGGAAAATATAAGGAAAAATCCAAAATAAATCCCCGTTCCATAGTATTTTTCTTGCACTTCAATACATACAATAATTTGCTCCATCACGTTGCCTGTATCTAAAACTCCAATGCGAATTTTAACCCAACGTTTTCCATTTACAACCCCAAGCTTGGCAAAGCAGGAACAGACCCAACAGGGTCCTTCTGCCCCCCACACCCCTTTCCCAGCATCCCACCAGGATCTACATATCCAAGGGCTGCCCTGCCTGTCCACACCTGTTCTGCAGATGGGAACACCTCAGCCCTGCAGCAGCCCTGGGGCAGATGAGGGATTTGAGGAGTTTTCCTGCCAAGACTGTGTTTGGGGAAGGACAGGGGAGGAATGAATGGGAAAGAAGGAAGAATTTACTAAGAATGAGAATTTATAAAGGTCACTGCGTTGGTCTGTGCTGCTCACACACCTGAGGGCCAAGTGGGAATGAACCACCAGCAGTAATTCTCCCTCCTGGTGCTGCAGGCACTGCCTTGAATCCATCAATCCCACATGGGCTCCCAGGGGATCAGAGAATCCTTCTGCCTTCAGAGTTGCCCCAGACCACATGGCAGCAGCAGGGCTGATGCTGCTGGAGACAAGACCAGCCAGAACACCTCGAATTTCTGCTGCGACTGACACGTTTCATCCAGGTTCCAGCTCAGGTCGTGAGCCAGGAACGGAGGGTCCCAACAGGACAGTGCCTCCTTGGTATCCATGTGCCACTCGTTCACACAGAGGTTGGTGTCCCAGGTGTTTCACACACTCCTGGGCTGCTCCCAGCACACACAGAGCAGAAGAGCCATCACCAAACCCAGCTGATCCACGGCCTCCCCTCCACCTGCAAACAGCTGCCAGCCCTCCTCAGCCCTCACCACGGGAATGATCTCATGGCAGTGCCCAAACTCAGCACCACAGACATTGCAAAAACAAGGGAAATCTCAGGTTCCTTCCAGATACACAAAACAGATGCTGGATCACTCACACCCTAAAAAGCACCCGGATTTTCCTGTTATCTTTTGGGCCCTGGAGGTGGCTCAGGGCTCCGATGCTCTGAGTGACCACTCACTGGTGTCACTGCCATGGCAGCTCTCAAACCCCACCATGCAAAAAGGGACGAGGGAGAGAGAGAGGCACAGGTCTCAGAACCCAACTCTCCCTCTCCTCAGCAGGCATAGAGGGCCAGGGAACATTCCTCAGGACTTCAGAGGTGGGAAAACAAGAGCCTCGCTCAAGACAAGGCTCCTTCACAGAAATGCTGCACAATGGGCTCTAACACCAAGGTCCTGTTCTCCCCTCGCATTCCCATGGGAAGAATAAGGGGCTTTGTGCTGCCAGAGGACACGGAGGTCACGAGGAACAGAACACTTCCTATGGGAAAATCACAGCCATGCATTAACCCTGGGAAGGCTACTGTGTGCAAGGGGTTAATCCCAGCACTGCTGTCAGGACAAGGCTCCGGAACAGCCTCTAAGTCCTAAATGGATTGTCCTTCACAGAAGGGGTACTTTCCATACTCAAAAGGTAGAAAATGACACTACTGAGTCCACTCCCCCCATTCCAGCTCTGTGGTTAAAACAGTGCTGAAAGTCTGACACAAGTTTTTGAACCAGATTTCAGTCCTCAAAATGTGCAAACTTACTTCATTTTACTGTTCTGCCTCACTTTGCCAGTTTTGCCCTACTTCTTTTTGCTCCTTGTCCTCCCTGTACAACATTCATTTATCTTTTGAGTTTAAAAATTCAGAGATTATCTGGAACAGACACCATTTTATAAGTGGTATTTCACTCACATTACATATTATTAACATCTCTTGAAAAACTGGAGTAGCAACAACTACAAAGATTCAAAGAGAACACTTCAATGATCTCCACATGTCAGATAAAGTTATCTGCTCCTAAAACAGGCACTGACACTCAAAATCAGTTTCCAAAACGGCTTTCAGGACATTTTTGAATTTTTTTGCCACCAGAGAAGAACCTCAGTTAAACTCCTGCTTTGGAAGTCATTCATTGAATGTGGTTTCTATCCTTTCTTCCTTCCCAAAATACTCCCAACAACACCAGACAACAACTTGTTGCTGTGGATGCCGAGACAAGATGGGATGTTCCACATGCAGAGCCATGAAACAGAGAAGTTTGGGATTTGTGACAAAAATAGAAAATATTCAAATTTAGTAAAAACATAGTTTTAAAGTTCACTCCTCTTGTTGCATCCAGCCAAGGGAAGCTCCCTTGCACAGGAAGAACAGAGATTCCAAACACAAGAAAACATTTCCCAACCCCTTCTTCTCCACCAGAGTTCCTGCCCAACCCTGTGCAGTTGGGAATGATCCACCTCCACAGAACAGAATCCCGGAATGGTTTGGGTGGACAGGAATCTAAAGGACCACCCAGTTCCAGCAACTGGGATGTGATGCACACAGGGAAAATAACATCCTGGCATCCTGATTCTTAATTCCCTGAAGGTGTGACATGATGCAGCGTAAAACAGGGAATTGTGTGTTAGGAATTGTTAAGAATGGAATGGAATCAGGATGTAAATCCATCCTCACACATGCTAAGTGCTACACACAGCACTGGGCATTCCTGCTCTTCCTCCTCATCCCAAGGGACATGCAGGAGAACTGGAAAAGGTACTGAGAAGCTCAAGGATGATCAAGGACATAGAGCAGTTTCAGAAGGCTTTTCCAGCTGGAGCAGATTTTATCAGTGAGCGGACACCAGGCAACCCCAGGAAGGCCTGAGGACATGGAGCAGGAAAGGGCCTTCTTTCTTATCCTGGGATAACTCAGCATCAAAGCAACTCCAGAGAGGCAGCTCAAAATAAACACAAGCTAAGCCGGGGAAATCTCCCCAGGACACTGTCCCTGTCACATGGGTGACACAGCCGGCAGATAAAGCTCGGGAAGAGAGAGCCATGAGGCACCACTGAGCAAAGCCAGGGATCCCTCTGACCCCAGGAGCCCTGGGGACACGAGCCCCTCACCCCAGCATGGCGCTGGCTGCAGTGTCCCCCAGACTGGTGTCACTGGTGCACTCCTGGCCACACTCAGGAACCAGACAGGGACCCAGAGAGGTTGGGAGCCTGCCCTGGCAAATGTCCTTATGCAATGCATCCCACGTGATCCCTTTGGAAAAATCTCCTCCTTTTTGTTTATCAATGCAGCCGCTCTAAAGTGGCTGGGGAATCACTTTCTCCTAAAAATACCAGAGACTGATGCAACAGCCCCATGCAGTTACACCTGAGAGCTTCTCCACAACGCCCAGCTATGCAATGCCACCATTCCCTCTCTGGCTGTGCATCCCAGCCCAGTGCCAGGCACAGCCACCGGGGACTCCATGGATCCTTCACTCCTGGCTGCAGCCTTGTGTAAACAGCTTGCCCAGCACACACCTGCAATGCTCTTCCCTTTCTACTACAGGTAGTATTTCTACTCGTGCCATTTTCTAATCCTCTCTGCCAGACCAGGCTCAACATTTCAGCCCAAGCCTCTTGTTTGGAGTATAAAATAGGCAAAATGCTCTTGGATCATCTACCTCGGCTTGTGCAAAGGCTTGAGGTCCAACAGCAGAAGGATGTGGAGCTGCTGGAGGGAGTCCAGAAGAGAGGGCTGGAGCCTCTCTGCTCTGGAGCCAGGCTGGGAGAGCTGGGAATATTCACCTGGAGAGGAGAAGGCTCCAGGGAGAGCTCAGGGCTCCTTGCAGGCCCTAAAGGGGCTCCAGGAGAGCTGGAGAGGGACTGGGGACAAGGCATGGAGGGACAGGACACAGGGAATGGCTTCCCACTGCCAGAGGGCAGGGATGGATGGGATATTGGGAAGGAATTCTTCCCTGTGAGCGTGGGAAGGCCCTGGAGGAGAAGAAGCTGTGGCTGCCCCTGGATCCCTGGCAGTGCCCAAGGCCAGGCTGGTCAGGACTTGGAGCTGGGACAGTGGAAGGCAGGGAATGGAACAAGATGGGCTTTAAGCTCTGTCCAACTCTAGCCAAGATTCTCCAGTTCTGGGTCATTCATGAAATGGCAACTTGGGCTGATCTGTGCCATTTCTGAGGTTTCCAGCACTGCTCATATTACGGACAAGCAACAAAGAGCCCAGGCCACCCTTACTCCCCACCAAAGTCCCTGGATGACACAAAGTGCAGCTGAACCCTCACACACCCCTGGCAGCTCTCGGTGCACCCCACAAGGTCACCACCTCTGCCATGAAGGACAGCACTGCTCACCCTGCCTGCAGTGAAAGGCCCTTCTGCCCCTGCACTGACCCTGCCCCAGCCATAGGCAGGGACCCAGAGCACAGAACAACTCATCAGCAGTCACAGGGCACAGTGACAGGAAGGAGACACGGCTGCAGGGGACTCTGGGGGCTCTGCCCTCACTCAGTATAACAAGCTGTGCTCAAATTATTCCCAACCGATGTTTATCCAATTTGCTCTTAAGCAGTTGGAGAAATGTCCGCAGGTCCCAGGTGTCAGAGAGGGTTTGGTAACGTTTTCCCTGGGCCCTCCCTGCTATTTATATTTAACCCGCTCTGTTCCCAGTGGGCACAGACAGCCCGACAGCCCCAGCAGTGGGACCTGGAACCATGGAATTGTTGAGGCTGGAAAAGCCCTCTGAGTCCATGGAGTCCAACTGCCAAGGCCACCACCAGCAATTTTCATACTCAAATTTTCACCTCCCCCTTCCCACACACACAAGAGCTCACCAGGTTCCTTTAATTAGGGATTACACCTCATCAATTATCCTGATGCCTGCAGCTGGCTAGTTTTGCTTGAATCCCAACCTCACCACTGTCCTTCCTCATCACCAGCCCATTTTCAGGCCATGTTTAATTGCTCAAACCCGTTTCTCACTCCCGAGTCACACTTGCAACCCTTCCGTGCTTTATGCCACTTACAACTTGAACATGCACAGTCTCTTCTGCCACTTCAGTGATGTGTGAGCCCCCAGAGCCCCCCAATGCACCTCTCAGTACGTCCAGGCCCATTAACAAGGGTGTTACTGCTGCTCTGAATACATGCATTTAACCACGATTTTATCCATCGTAGACTGGCACCTTCTTAGGCTTTGGGTTTGTTTTAATCACACCTACTCAAGACTCTTATTTGGATAAAAATCAAACCATAGAGGATTCATGACCACAGCTGCTTTTCTCTAGCCAGAAACAGCCCTGGTATCTTATCCTACAAAGTGCTTTACATCCATTTCCCACTTGCTGCAGGATTTTGGGATGACTACTAGTCCCTGTTCTCTTTGTCCCACTCTTTCACCCACACCAACTGCTCCCTCTCCTCCAGGCTTTAAAAACATCACTGACTTCCCATGTCTCAAAAGACACCTCCTAAAGCTTTCCAGGTCTTTTTTAGTCCATGCTTTGAGCACACACACACAAAAATACCTCCCTGAAATGACAGCTTGCAAAGCTGCTCTTCCTTTTTGTAGCCTGGCACTACCACCAGTTGCTCACCAAGAGTCAAAAGGTGCTGAACATTTCAGTTTTCGGGATGCCAGACATTAAATATTCCTCTCTGTTCTTTCCTTCACCACCTTCTTGCCATGAGGACATTCCCAGAATAATCCTACGTGCCTTGATGCCCTCAACACTCAGGTTTGATTTTTATCTTAATCCTCCCTTTGGGGCCTTGCTACTCCTCAAATGAGGAACGGAAACACCTCTGGGTTTGAATAACCCCCAGTGCAGGAGTGCTGAAAGCAACGATAAATCAGCACTTTAAAGATTTCTGCCCAACTCCAGCTCTGCTTTTGTGAGGCAAAGTTCACCTGGGAAGCACCCGGAGCAGCCATTTACCATCCCAACACACCCAGAGGAGATTCACCCTCTTCCTCAGTTATCTTTCACCTCAGCAAATCAGCATCTGAACAGAGCACTGAGCACGACTCCTTCCCTGTTTCTTTCTCTAGGGCTGGGGCTCCCCTCCCTGCAAAGCACACATCTCCTGGCTCAAAACTCTCCTTCAGAACAGAAATCAGCATCGGTGTTTAGTGATCAATATTAGGAAATAAAACCCAAACCAAACCAACCTGTTTAATGTAGGCAAACACACTCTGTCCATATGGTTTGGGGTTTATTTCTGAAACACACAAATTCAAAATTCAAATTCACGTCTGAATACTTGAACTGCACCTTCTCAGCATTTCTTTTTTAAGGGATGTACCACTACAGATGCTTCCATGTCTCACTCCACATTCTGACAGGGCAGGGACAGTTAAAGAGGACAGTAACACTTTCAGGAGTGCCCAGGACAGGCAAACACTGTCCATGGAAGGAACTGCAGCTCCTTTCTCAGCCCACTCCAGCCCTGCCTGTGTCAGGTCCCTGCTCCAGCCCCAGGAGCAGACAGCAGCTTCCCAAAACCCTTCCCAGGTAAACCACATCCACATAAACCCTTCAAGAATTCTGTGCTTTCCAAGCCCACAGCCCATATGTGGTCCACTTGCCTCCTAGAAGAAAATCCCTCCAAAAACCCCTCAGAAATAACTTTCGAGGAGCATTAAACAGTCCTGCAGCAAAGTCCAGCTATCATTGGCAGGAGTTTCCTGACTTACCGTAGTTAGAGGTCGGTCAAACGAAGTTTATCCATTAAGCACTATCATTTCCCTGAAAAATACCTTATGGAAAAACATAAACCAAGAGTCTTCCCATTTCAGAGGGAGAGCTGGGGGTGTAGCACCAGCTGGGATCCTGTTAAGTGAAGGGTTTCCAAAACCCGTGGATTTGGCAGGAAACCAGAAGTGTGCCCTTGGCTCTTTAGGGAACACAGTTCCTCTTCCACACAGGCCCAGCCAGAGCTCCAGTGGTGCTTCCATCCTGAACTCTGGGAGCTCTGGCTGTGGTGTAGTTACCAGCGATCCCCTCACAGGCAGGATGTGAAGGATGACAAAAAGGAGACAAACCCCATAATTCTGACCATTTAGCCATGAAATAAAAAGCAAACACTAAGACATAACCCCCAGCATATACTTCCCTGCACTGCTCCCTCAGAAATAACCCCCAAAGCTTTGACCAGGACAATTTCCATGGTTCAAAGTCTGCACTCCCAGATCTTTGGGGCCTGGGAAGGGACCCGAGAGGCCCAGAGGGACACAGCACTTGTAAGGTGACGCACCTGCCTGGGATTGGTTTTCCACAGGTTCTGGGTCACAGCAGGAACACCGGGCAAGGCTGAACACACCACGAGCCAGGGCTCCCAGCCCCGAGCAGGAGCCCTTGGCATCTCCAGCATCACAAAGAACTAAACATTTTTCCTTCTAATCATCACCAATTAGGAAGCCAGGCTCAGGAAACCACTGCACTCTTTCTTCCAGATGGAGAAATGATCCCAAAATTCCTCTGTGAGGCAGCGAGTCCTGAAGTCTGACTCGGACATTGTCTTTTGTAAACAAACCAACTATTATTCCTTTATCACAATGCACCATACAAGATTAATTCAGATTTAAGAACTGCAATCCTGCTCCCTTCCCCACTGCCCACCATGCTCACTCCAGCCAAAATCACTCTTTTCCTGGGAGGAGAACTTTATTTTTTCCCAGTTATGCCAAAAGGCCATGGCTGTTCTAAGCCATTGGGGCTGGGTCTTCACCTGAGGACATGAATTAAAAGATTCCCTTCAAGACAGCCACCCTTAGTGCCCTGTTCCTCCCTGTTCTGGGTACTTTGGAATTGAGCAGTAACACTTCCAGACATGGAAACAGCAGCTGCACCACCATGGAACTGCTCAATGCTCCTTAGGCCTTTCTTTCTCACCCTTTAATGCACTACATGAGAGGGAGAAAGGGATGCAGAGGAATTATAATCATAAATATTATAGCCAAGGAATGCCTGGAGAGCTGCTTCTACACCTCCTGCCAGTCTCACAAGTCCCTTGTGCCCAGTGCCACCAGTCCCTCCATGCTCCCCAGCACAGGGGACTGTGGCCCCTATCTCCAGCCAGAGCTTCCTGGAGAAAGTCTCCTGGGAAAGGGGAGGAAGGTGCCTGCAGCTCCCTGGCCTGGGAGGGATTTCAGGATTCAGGATCTGCTGGAAGTGCTGTGCTCCTCACCTACTACATTCCACCACAGGCAGGTAATGCTATTTTTGTTCCTCGAGCTGTACCTGTTCTACTTTTTAAATTCTCATCAGAGAGAGGAAAAAAAAGGAGGTTTTGGTGCATAATGATGCAAACTCTGATGCCAGACAGGTCCAGCAACCCCCGACTGAAAACAGTGTTGAGTAACTCAGTGAGAGCCTGACTAATTCATTCATCACTGGATTCTGACACTTAAAATACTATTTTAACACCCCTGAGACAAACCTTGATTGTTCTTGGCTCTTTTGGGATGTTATATTTGAATCACGATTGGAAAAATAAACCATGCCAAGTTGTACCTGGAAACACGGAGCTGTGTCACACGTTCAGGGAACATCCTCTCTTCCCAATCCCAGCCAGATAATCTCCTTTCTACATTACACAACAGTACGTGTAATCCCAAATTTACCACCCCAGTCCTACCCTCTCAGCTCTGGTTTCACAGAGAGGGAGCTCACGCCTCATCTTTCGCCTTTGCATGAAAAGAAACTTGGATTGTCTTTCAAACACCCGGAAAAACACGTGGATGCTGCATTCAGGAAATTCTGGCAGTAAGGCCAAAATCTTTCCGGAGCCCTTTCCTCGGGATTCTCTCAAACACAACCCCAGAACTACCTCAGCGTTCCAAAAGCTCCTTGCTCGTTATATTAAAGACAATGTAAAGATGTTCATTCTGACTCACCCGAGGAAGTCGACTCCTAAATTTTGACCAAATCCCAAAGTTTAGCGCGATTCAGGGGGCAAGATAACTGCTGAGAGCACAGAGCCAAGAACCCAGAGAACCTGAGCAGCAAATCCTTCTGTTTCTGAAGCGCTCAGCCAAACCTCACCCGTTCCATCCTTCCCTTTACATATTCCATCATTTTAACCCTTTCCCATAAAACCTTTTCTCCCGATCCTGCGCAGCAGAGGTGATCAACCCCTTTTCTCTCCTCAAATATTCCACGTTCCCATCATTCCCGTTACGTATTCCTCCCAAATTTTACCCGAAAAAAAAGAGTGGGGGCGGGAGGCAAGCGCGGGGGGCGCGCGCCTTCCCCTCACGCACCCGCACGCGCGCGCCCGCAGGTGCGTGAGGGGAAGGCTGGGAAGGAGGAGGGG
>WEKY01038938.1:15716-49100 GCA_013390045.1 Picathartes gymnocephalus
GGGAAGGGCGGCGGCGGCAGCAGCACTGGGAACGGGCCCTGAAGCGGACAGGGTTGTGAGATCAGGACCGGGCACCGCCCGCAGTGGGGCTCAGGGGGAGAGCGGAGCCGGCTCCTGCATCTGGGCATAGCGGGAATGCGCGGGTCAGGCGCTGGGAGCCCTGAGTATCCCAGGAGGGGCAGGAGGAGTGCATGCGGGGATTGGGCATCAGGAGCCCTGGAGCGTCCCGGGGCAGAGCGCGTCGGGAGGGAGGAACTTGCACCGGGAGCCCTGGCTCCGTGACTCTGATTGCCGGGAACAGAAGTGTGCCAGGCACTGGGAGCCCTGGCCACACGCCATGGGAAGGGGCAAGTGGTACCCAGGGGCCAAGGGATCTTTCCTTCTCCCCCAGCGTTGCCCCTGCTCTGCTGCCAGCACGGTGCTGGCATGGAGTGGGATGCTGGAAAACATTCCCTGCTCCTTCATCTCCAGGGACTGAGCACCCTCAAAACAGCGCTTCCAGGCCCCTTCTTACAGCTGTCAAGACTGACGCCAACCACCAACAGTCCCTGCTGCCAGCAGATTTTCCCAATATGACGCATCCCCTTCTCCTAGGGACCTGCGTCCCTGTCCTGCCAGACCCAGCCTGGGTGGGACCACCCCTGCTTGTAGCTCCCTCGGAGGCCAAGGGAATGGAGAGCTGAGCCCTCAGGCCATGTCCCACACGATTTCTCAGCGTTTCCCAAGCTCTGGCTGGCACACAAACACTGCCCATGGCAGTGGCCCTGAGCACACAGCTGCTGGCTGACCGCGGGCAAGGCCATCCTGTCCTGCCACCGCTGGCACCATTCCTGACATCCACTCTCTGCCTGCCCTCTTGCAGCATCAGCTCCAGAGCGAGGCCTCGGTTCCATCACAACCATGCTGGTGGCCTTGGCTCAGCACAGCTGCCCCATCGTGTCCTGACGGCCAAGGCCACTGCTGGACACTGGGCAGGGCTGCTGGGAATGTCCTCACTGTGACTCAGCAGCCACCACAGGTGTCACGTCCCTGTCCAGGCTCGCACTGCTGCACAGTGCAAGCAGAGTGGCTCATTCCAAAGGGCTGGGATCCCGGGGAATACCCTGTTCATGGGGAAATGGGGGGTCAGGCTAAGGCTCCCCAGCCCATTTCTTGGATACAGCCACTGCTTAAGGGCAGAAAGAACCAGGCAAAAGCCAGCAGTGATGTCACACGGCAATGATGTCACATGATGGTGATGTCACAAAATGCTGGTTTCAGAAGAGGGAGGCAGAGTCTGGGAGCCAGGCTCTGGGATCTCTCCAAGGATAATTACACAGATAGTACATCAATTATACACCATTCTATGCCCATCACAGGTGCACTTTAAGCAGCTGAAGTGCCAGCAGCTACTGGTCCTCTCATCCTCCCTTTGCAGATTGTGACAGTGCATTGACCCCTGGACACTGCCACCACACTGGGACAGCAGCAGTGGCACTGGACACTGCCACTTCCACAGCAGAGCACAGAGAGACCCAGAGGACACATAATTCTATAGCACACATCGTGAGTTCCTTGTGGTTTTGCCACAATGCCTGAAGCCTGCCTGGCTTCCCTGGGCTGCCACTGACCAGCAGCCACAGCCCTGAGTGTGCCAGGGCTCCCAAAATGCTAAGGCAAAGGGCACATTCCTAAACCAGCCTGGGATGGGTCACTGAGTTTACATGGAAAATCAGGAATGTGTCCCACTGCCAGAGTTGCCCAGCTCTGGAGCTGCAAGGACCTTGTAGGTCCCTCTGGACTCTCACAAGTGTGTGGGATGTTTTTATCTCCCAGGATCAATGGGATATCCCAGCAGGAGCATCTACCAGCAGACCTCCAGACCTGAGCTCTGCTCCCAGGACTGCCCTTGCAGCCATGGGGAAGGCCCTCTCCTCATTCAGGCTTGGGAGATGCCCATTCCTGCTCCCTGCCAAGGAGCAGGTGAGGAGCAGTTCCCACCCAGAGATCTGCAGTTACTTAATCACTGTACCCTTATCTCACAAAATTAGGGATTATTATTAAAAAAAAAGATTCAGCACAGGCAGGTCATGTAACTGCTAGTCAGGGTTTGGGATGAGGAAGCAGTGGCTGAGACAGGCTCACAGAGGGGTTTATCCCACCACAAAGGCCAGGATGAGCTCAGGAAGCCGCAGGGGATAAACCACAGCAGCACCCAGGTCTCAGCACAGCCAGGCAAGGGGCTACAAACGGAGCTATGGATTTACCAACGGCATGGGAGCTGGGAGCTGGCAAATCTCTGCCAGGAGAGGATTGCACCAGGCTCCCAGACCATCCCTGCTCCACCCACTGTGTGTCATCTCCTCCCGTGCCAGAGGGAGGGAGGGGGTGCTCCCTCCGTGCACTGCCTGGCACGGCCATGCTGTGCCCAACACCGGAAAAGGTGAGGCAAGGCACACCCAGCCCGCAGGGCACCCTCTGCCTGTATTCACAGGCTCTAAGGGCCATTCTTGCAAGTTCTTGCTCCCTTTCTTGGCCTGAGTGTGTTGGGAACAGGGTGGGAGGACAAAGGGATGCAGCAGGCCCCAGGCAGGCTGATCCCACGTTGGCACCACTTCCAGGTGTGTCTGAGCTTCCCTCCCGGGTCAGACTGCTGTGCTGCTCCTGCAAGGTGATGGTGGTGCTTCTGCAGAGGCAGGACTGACATTCCCAGGTTCTGCACTGGCACAGTGTCACAGGACTGCAGCCGACAGCCCCGGTGCGAAAAAGGTGACGTTCCTGTCCTGGATCTTGTACTGGTAGATCTGGACCTGATCCTGCTCCGCCACCTGCCGCAAGGACAGTCTCTTGATTATCTTAATCTGCAAAGGGAAAGGAATAGGAATATTGTCCACTTGCCTGCCCAGAGCATCCTTGTCCCCCATGCCTCTGGCTGGCCTGCAGGGAACGGGGGTCACTGATAAATAACCCATCAGCAGCTGCCTGTCCGTGTGCCTTGGTGACAGGCCCTGATGAGGGATCACACAAGTGTCAGCACCCTCCCAGCCCTGCAGAGATCACCACAGGCCATGCTCAGATCCAGCGTTTGGGGAAACCTCCCAGGAAAGTTTGCCATCACTTTGGGGTGGAGAAGCCTCCACTGCAGCTGCTGTACAAACCCTGGAAAGCTTCTGGAGGTGAGGAGCCCCAGGTGACAGGATGTACCCGAATATCCCTGCAGAAGCAGAGTGACAGCTGGGTGCTCCAGCAGATCCTGGTGCCCATGGGATTACTCCTTACCCACACTGCAGCCTGGGCTGTCTCCTGTAACCCCAGGGCCTGCAGTGTTGTGGGTGACAGGGACACATGCCACCTGTCCATGCTCTGTTATGCCTCACCTGCCCATGAACATCCTTGCAGAAGCCAGTGACCAGCCCCTCTGCCCACAGGATGAGGTCGCTGTGATGACACAGGGAGTTCACAACCAGTTCATTCTCCTCATCTTCTGAATCCTCGTTGCTGTGAACCAGCACCACGACGTTTCCCTGGAATGGGAGCAGCAGGCAGGGATGAGCCCCTGGCTGGGCCTAATCCCTCAGGGGAAGGACAGTGGGGTGGCAACAGGAGCTTTCACAAACACCCCATCTAAGCTCCAGCTTGGTCTGAATTCCCCTGAGAAAATAACCAGCAGCAGCTGATGGAGAGGCTGGATATGCTCCAGCCAGAAACCCCCCCATACCCTGGGCTGATCCCCTAGTGTGGGCAGCAGGGGAGGGGGGGATTCTGCCCCTCTGCCTCACTCAGGTAAGACCCCCCCTGCAGAGCTGCCTCCAGCCCCAGGGCCCAAATCAGAGGTGTCCCTGCCCACAGCAGACACAATATTTAAGGTCCCTTCCCACCCAGGCCATTCTATGATATATAAACACTGAGGAGCTTGCTGTACATTGTGTACACACACACATATATGTAATGTGCAGTCTAAAAATACTCGAGCTTTTGTAAGGAGACAGTGGCTGAACCAGCCTGTCAGGCTGGCCTGATGGCACTGACTGAATTCAGAGTAGGTAAATAAAGAGGGGGCCAAAGGGCTGCAGCAATGCTCACACCCTCACAGCTCTGACAGGGAGCAAACGCCTTCCCAACACAGCGACTCTATTAAAATCCACCCCAAGAGACACTGCCTCAGCCCATGCAAGTCACCAGTGACTTAAAATAACACGAATTCTCAATCAATTAAAATGTACTTTAAAGCTTGAGAACACCTCAGACAGAAATAGCAAGTGTTAACGTGGTTTATCATCTTTTTTAGCTCCTTGGAGGTAAATATTCTCTGCAAGCAGATCATCCCCTGTCAGCTCTACAGCCCAACATCCCGTGTGAAGTGCAGAGTGACAACACCTGACACCGTCGGCTCATTCCTCACTCCTGCAGGGAAGGGATGCTGCCTGTGATGGCAGAGGTTGGGTGCACTTCTGGCTGTGGAGCAGCCACACTGGAGGGTGGTGGGAGAAGGGACTGGGGTACCCCCCAAGGGGCCCTTCACTTCTGTCCCCTGTGGGACTCACCAGCCCCTCACATGACCTGTTTTCACCCCTGCCCTCCCACACAGGGGTTTGAGTCAGGATCTCTGGAGAGCCAGGAGCTCCAAAAAACACTATTTTACACCTCGAATCCCTGTTCATACATCTGAGACACAGAGAACCCTTCTCTGGGCAGCATCTCCCAGGAATCCAGCCGAACAGGAGCCTGCACAGGTACTCAGGGACCCACACAACACCAAGGAGTGACCCCAAAGAAACAATCTGAACTCCCTGGGCAGCCACAGCCTTCCAAAAACCTCATCACGATCAGGTGGAAGGAGAAAATAAAGCCAGGCTTTGCTAGGGAGGCTCTGTACACAGGCAGAGCCCAGGGGGAGCAGTACCTTCAGCTGGCAGCACACAGACACACGGCAGTAGTGGATGAAGTCCAGCACAGCCACGGGTGCAGCCCCCAGGCTCAGCAGGACACTGAGGTCGTCCAGCAGCACCACAGGGCCTTTCCAGGAATCAGCATCCCCGGGAGCCAGGGACAGCCTCACAAAGTCAAACAAGGCTCTGAGGTCAGAGGTGCTCCCACTGTAAGACATGAAGGAGGTGTCAGGGGCTGGGCACTGCGTGTCCTCCTCCTCACTCACTGACCCAGAGTGGGGATCACCAGCCTGCCCCCTCCCTGCTGTCCCCACTGCTGTGACAGTCACCTCCTCACTGCCCTTCAGCCACTGCTCCCTTACACCTGTGTGTGGTGAAACCCTCCTGCCCTGCTCCAGGGATCCCTGAATGGTTTGGGTGGGAAGGAAACTCAAAGCCCATCCAGTGCCACCCTCTGCCATGGGCAGGGACACCTTCCACTATCCCAGGGTGCTCCAAGCCCTGTCCAACCTGGCCTTGGACACTGCCAGGAAGTGTTTGGACATTAGTGAGCTTCCCAGGCAACATGGAGAAAATGAAGTGAATAAACCCAAAAGCCAGCACGGATAAAGCACCACTGTTCTCTTGGATAAGAATAAAACTCAAAAAAACGAATGAAGGGAATAAAATCACTTGGCTGGGGTTTCATTTGACACAGACCTGTAGAGTGCTGAACTAAATGTTTTTCTAGACCTCTGACATGCTTGGCAATGAGGATGGAGGTGGAAGCTCCCCATAAATTCTGGAAAGGGGGCCAGGACCCCTCCATGAACAGCAACAAGGGACAGGCCGGGACACTTAGGGAGATGTGCACAGTGTTGGTGTTTCCCTCCACTCACTGTTCAGCTCTGAGTCCTTGGGCCTTGGAGGGGAGTGCAAAGGGCAGCAGGAGCTAGTCCTGGACCTTGGGTGGTACTTCTGGTGGCAGCAGATGTGAGGGGGAACACTCCATGCACAGGCTCACCTCAGAAACTGCAGAGGACTGGCCTGTCCTGGTTGCTCCTCCTCCCCAAACAGGAGGTCAAGGCAGGACTTGAGGCCCTCCAGGAAGACGAGCTGTCCCCGCTCCTTGGCAGCTGCCAGACTGACTCCCTGCAGAGAGGAAAACATCAGGTTTCAGAGTGAACACTTATGGAAAATGGTGCATGGTCGACAGCCAAATTTCCATTCTTATTTGAATTAAATCTTATCTAAACGTGCTGATAAAGTCAGTGCTTCAGGGATGAAAGGGACACTTCTGTTACAGTCACTGGTGGCACATTCGCTCTTCTGTACTTTGCCAGGAGATAACAAAAACACACTGATTTGGGGGCTCAAACATCCTGGGATTCCTCCTGGGAAGCCAGATGGGTGGCACAGGAGAAAATCAGCTGCCTGTGCAGAGCCAGGGAGAGAATGGCTCGGGCTTCCCCAAGGGCCTGCTGTGAGCAACTCCTTCACCTCCCTCCCTTCCTGGCTGGTGAAAGCTTTTGTTTTTCACTATCTCCAGATCATGCCTGTGGCAATGAGGGCTCCCAGCAAAGCCCACGCAGCTGAGCTGGGCACACCCGGATCCGGAGAGCACCGTGGGCTGGGCATCCCAACACTTGCACAACACCTGGGAGAGAGCAGCCAGGGCTCCCACGGGAAGCTGCCCTGACTCCACCTGGAGGAGGAGGAGGGACCACGACAAACGCCTGGGGCTGTGACTCAAACTCAGCTGGCTCACAGCCCTGCCTGGGGGTGAGGCACACCTAGAGCCACGTGCTGGGAATGGCCAGCTCCAACGGAGACATCCCAGAGCTGCAGCAGACATGGAGAAGACTCCAGCTGGAGATCACAGAATTCTAGAAAGGTCTGGGTTGGAGGGACATTTAAAGACCATCCAGTTCCACCCCTCTGCAGGGACACCTTCCACCGGACTAGGTTGCTCCAAGCCCTGTCAAGGGCTGAGGGAGCTGAGCCTGGAGGAGGCTCAGGGAAGACCTTCTTGTTCTCCAGTTTCTTTTCAAAAAGGGTGGTCAGGCATTGGAAGGGGCTGCCCAGGGCAGTGGAGGAGTAACCATCCCTGAGGGGATTTAAAAGCCTTGTGGATGTGACACTTGGGGACATGGGTAAGTGGTGGCCTTGGCAGTGCTGGGGACAGATGGATGCAATGACCCTTGAGGGCTTTTCCAACCTCAAGGATTCCATGATCATGTGCAGTACAATTATTTCCTGGAGGATTGGACTAGGTGACCTTTTCAGGTGTCTTCCAACCCAAAATATTCCATGATTATCTTCCCAGGCTCAATTTTGCAGCACTATCACTTTGTAACATGGATATTAACAATAATCTGAGGCCTGACTGAACTCCCATCTGCTAGCATCTGTTCCCTGATTTACATGGAAGCTGCTTGAACTCCCAACCTCACAAATCCTGCTACCTGAGAATGCTTCCTTTATTTTCCTTCTACTCAGCTGGGAAGGAATGTATGCCTGAATGCTCATTCCCTCCATGCTCACTCCCCCTACAAAGCTATAGATTTTTTGGGGGCACTACCCCTCAGTAACAGCTTCAGAAATAGCAGCATTATTAGGCAATTCCAAGCACACACAATGGAAACTTCCTAGCCAAGGACAGCACCACCTTTATGTGGCAGGTGAGGAGCAGGGAATAGCCAGCAAATAAATACCTGCCACGCCATAAAGAAGGGTTGGGCTGCACAGCAGCCTCACAAACCTCATTCCCTCAGGGATTTCTGCAGTCCACAGGACTGGGAACCTGTTGAAATGCTGTGACTAAATTCACTATTAATATCAATAATTCAGCAACTGATTTTGCCTTTGCTTCAGTCATTTCTTCCTGCACACACAAGCTCCCTTTACCTCAGAACTGCATGAAAAGTGTCCCCCCTTCAGAAGAGAGCTCAATGCTGTGACATCAGGGCCTGACAGAGAAGGGCTATACCAGCCAGCGACACAGTGCCTGTGTGTCAGACGAAGAATTCAGCGGCCTCAGTGCCATGGCATGGACCCAGCAAGTCCAGCCACATTTTCCTACGGGGAACAGGTCCCAGAAAGACCTGGACTCACCCACTGCAGCCACCTGCCACAGCAAACCTCTGCCTGTCTCCCTGCTGGCAGCCCACCCAGTGTGACCTCCAGAAGCAGCACAGGAAGCGTCAGAGAGCTTAGAAAAGTGGGAGAAGTGCTCAAAATGGCCACTGGGCCTTCCTGAGTGCACAGACAGGACTGATGTCCCTGCAGGCCTGATGTCCCCAGTGCTGCCCAGCACCCAAACAGCCTGAAAGCTTTCACTCTGTGCCAGCACCCCACTCCATTACCCTGGAGCACAGGGACATTATCTCTGGCATGCTGCCAGCCATCGACCCAGCCCAGGAGTGCTCCTGCAGCAGCAGCTCAGCTGCTCCTGTCCCTCTGGGGAGCTGCTGGAGCGTGGCCTGCCAGCAGTGACAGCCCCTCAAAGCAGAGCTGCTGCTCACCACTGGCCATTCCATATGGGAAAGCAAAGTATTGGAAGGACAGAAGAAGGAATGGAGTGTACAAAGCAGGGGGAATGAGCTCCATCTGCAAACACAGCTGTGGGACAAAGTGTGGCCATCAGTGATCAGGCCAGGTCACATCCTACAAGCTGTGAGCTCAGAGCAGGGGACAGGAGATGGGCATCAAAGGGGACAAATCTGGTTTCCCTTTAAAACAAAACAAACTTTGTACAAGTGAGGGTGGGAACACCAACCTGGCAGGGTGCCCTGGTGTTGTTTGTCCTGATATAGCCCTGCATGTTCTCTGCAAGGTCAGGGCCAGTAACACTGACAGTGCCTTAAACTGAAGTGTGGGGCCTCAGGGGAAGAGAACACAGGCACAAAAACCCAGGGAAACTTTTTCCTGCAAGTAAAGATAGATCCTTGCATTTAGTTAACACGTAAGGAGGTGGTTTGGGACTTGTAATACCTGGCACGCTGGGAAAGCAGCAAGTCCCTGGAAGCATCTCTTCAGCTGTGTATGAATATTCACTGTATCACCACACAGCACTGCTACAAGTGTCACTGCACAGCTCACCCTGGCTCCAGGAGTCTCCTCCCCAGCCTGGCACTACCCCGCTCCCAACAGAAACTGGGGCATTGCTCTGCTCTGAAGCTCTTCCAATTGCAGGCTTTCCTAAGGGCATAATCACGAGTCACAGAATCACTGAGGCTGGAAAAGTCCTGAGTCCATCCAGTGCAACCATTCCCCCAACACTGCCAAGGCCACCACCAACCCATGTCCCCAAGTGCCACATCCACATGGCTTTTAAATCCCTTCACCAATGGGGACTCCACCACTGCCGTGGGCAGCTGTGCCAGGGCTGGACAACCCTTTTGGGGAAGGAATCTTCTCAATACCCAACCTGAACATCCCCTGGCACAGCTTCCTCTTGCCCTGTCCCTGTTCCCTGGGAGCAGAGCCTGATACCCCCTGGCTGCCCGCTCCTGTCAGGGAGTTGTGCAGAGCCAGAAGGTCCCCCTTGAGCCTCCTTTTCTCCAGGTTGAGCCCCTTTCCCGGCTCCCTCAGCCACTCCTGGGGCTCCAGACCCTTCCCAGCTCCATTCCCTTCCCTAAATATGCTCTGTCCTGTACCCGGAGACCCCAGAACTGCCCCCAGGACAGGAGGTGTCTCAGCAGTGCCAGCACAGGGATGGGCACTGCCCTGGCCCTGTGGCCACACCACTACTGGTCTCCAGTAAAGATCTACAGCAGCAAGTTCTTCAGCAAATTTAAGAGTGAAACTACCCTGCCACAACCACCTTTTCTGAGCCTGACGTGTTCATATGCGTAAAGAAGGATTAAAGCAAAAAGATGTGATGGAAACTTGGATATAAATAACTGATGTTGCGACCTCCAGCTCCTCAGAGCTTGGGAGGAATTCACGGCAACGACCACAGGAGCACCTATGAAGTTGCAAGGCAAGAATGACTCAGAGCTGAAAGCAGCTCAGCGCCTCTCCGAGCTGTGCTTATCACCTCCTCTGTGACTGCCACCTTTTGTTCAAGTATCAGACAGCAAATCGCCCCCATTTGCATGGCACGTGCGCTCACTAATCCCCATGTTCTCTCCCTCCTCAGCCTCCCAGCCAGGCAGATGCCAGCAGCATACCGGGAAATCTCACTGCATTAGGAAACACATTGACTTCAGGAGCAGGCAAGGATCCCGTATTTAACAGCTGAATCTCCTCCCCACACCAGTTGCTGTGCCCCATTTCCTGCCCCTCTCTGCAAGTTCCCTCCACGATTTCCTCCTCTCCGCACCACAAAGGTCAGGACAGCTCTGAGCTCGTGGGGGGTGATTTGCTCAGGCAGGGGGACCTGCTCCGCAGGGGAATCACACCTTGAGTATCCAGCTGTGAGTTACAGCTCCGTGGGGAGCATCATGTCTGCTCAGCCCACTGCATGTACCCCGGGCCACTGATCTCCTTCCAAAAGGTAAAAACTGAGCAGTAAATAAAATACAGTTGTTCAGCAGCACCATGTTTACAGCAGGAAATACAATACCTGGCTCCTCAACACCTGGGAGTCTTTATGAGCAGCAGCCCTGCTGGGACTCTCACAAGAACCAGAGGACGGAGGACCAATGCAAGCCCTCATCCCTTCAGCCCTGGAAGGTCATCTGGACTTCCCACCTGGAGCATTTCACCTTGGAGTGTTGTACAAAGAGCTGAGGGAGGCAGTTTGGAGCTCAGGCAATTTGCTGACATGCAGAATTACCCTGCCTGCTTTGTCTCTCTGTTTCCTCATTTCAGGGTACACATAATCCTTGCCCAAGTCCCATGGGAAGGAAATCCCCAGGAACATACCTGCGGCTCCTCACAGAGCTCAAAGGGATGGCTCAGCCCAGAGGCCAAACGAGGCCACGGGGGTCCTTGTGAACAGGTGACTCAGCCCTCAGCTCCAACAAGAACCAAAGGACAGTGGACAAAGTCACCTCAGGAGCTCCTGCAAGTGTGCAGCAGCCCTGGGAACACCAACACCACAGCATTTTACTCCCCAGAGGATTAAGGAACCTCCATCTACCAGTCTGGGCCTGTCTGGGGAACGCTGATCCCCAGAAAACATTTCTAAGCACAAAGTAAGCAGGCATCCAGCTTCTGGCAGGGCAGAGCCCGTGGGGCACCTCGCAGCCAGGTTTTTGCCCTAAAGTGCTCTTTATCCCCCATCACACCAATCCTGACTGTCCCCATCAAGACCTTGCTCACACACAATTCCTGCTTCCCATTTCCATTCCTTCCCACCCAACAGAAACTACCTGGAGTTGTGACAATTGAACCCATGCCAAGAGACTCACCAGTTTCTGTGCCACAATGTTGTAGTGGCTGAAGGACTGGAGCAGAGCCACAAAGCAAACCTTGCAGCCAGCTGAGGAGGGACAAAAGCACACATTAGCAGTTTCACTCTGCAGATGACATTAACAAAGCTCAAAAATCACAGCAGCCAGGCCACAGATCTGTTTGGAAGGACCTTGAAGTGACGCAGGTCTAGACAGACCCTCCCTTGCTTTCAATTTTCACCTTCTAGAGGATATCCACATTAGGGAAAATGTCAGTTGGAAGAGAGATGGAAAGAAGGAAAAAGATCAGTTAAAAAAGTGTAAGGCCCCTTTTCTGCCTCGTGCCAGGCCAGCCTGGGACCTCCTGGCCCTGTTTGCTAGTGTTACAGTAAGGAGGCCAACGGCTGGCCATGACCCCCAACTACTGAAACCATGCACATGCCAAAAATCCCCATTTAGGCTCTCACAGGGCAAGTGACCTTGACTGAAAAACAAACAGAACAGGGAATTGTGTCAGATACCTAAATAAAACGTGATTTTGGAACACGGTTTGGACATGAACATAATCAATATTTGTTGGACATGGATTTCAAAGGGAACAAGTCAGTGGCCCCAGATGAACCTTCAGATCTCACAAAGGTTTTGGGCGCCAAGGGGACAACACGGGGGTGCTGCAAACAGGGAATAACTGCACCAGGTCATGGCTGGAGAGGGGCAGGTGACAGCCAGCACACCTGTCTTGAGATGGATTAATATCCCACAGGGCTGCCCACCCACCAGGGATGGAGGGCAGCTCTGGAATGCTGCAGGGTCAACACCAATTCCCAGGGCACTGCTGCGGGGCAGAACATCAGCAGAGCCTGAGGCAGTGTCTGGCAGGTCTCTTTGAACCATTCACACTGTTACCAACCCACTTTCCATGGGATTTCCTTCAGTTTCCCTCTGTTCCATTAAGAAAAAAATATTTCAAAGCAGGGTAAAGGCCCAGCTGAGGCAGTGGCAGTTCTGGGGGCAGAATGCCCTCATCCCATGCCCTGCCCAGCACTCTGAGCTCCCTTTCAGGCCTGACAGTTCCAGAGTTGCTGGGCTGGTGGCTGTGCCAGCAGAAAGTTGGAGGAGTCCCTGAGTGCAGGGCCTGCTCTGCAGGGGCCAGAAGGTTACTCACAGGGGAAACTGTTCCCAGAAAAGTAATGAGACAACTGCCAGGCTTTGTTTGTTTCTTTACTCACTCTGATCTTATCTGCTGTTAATTGATCCTGATATGTGTAATTACATCATAAAAATGGAGGCAGTGACAGAATTGCAGTGAACACCTCTCTGTCAGAGGCTGTGTGATTTACAACCATTGCCACAATCCATGATGAAACAAGGCACAGAATTATGGGATGTACCCATGGATACAGAGGGGTCCCAAGAACAAGTCAGGACTGGGATCCATAAATCCTAACCCCGAAGCTTTGTGTTTATCCCAGGATACCTCACACTCTGCAAAACTGCCCTCTGCTGATGGAGGAACTCTGAGGCATCCCGGCCTCAAGAGTGCTGCTGATGACCCACCTCTGAGGTAGAAGGAGAGGAAGTGGTGAACCAGGAAGCTGCCATCTGTCCGGCTGTCCCGCAGAAGCGTGAATTTACCCTGGAAAAGAAGAAGCAAAATAACAGAGTAACGTGAGGGCACTTGGTAGACAAGATGTCGGCTCAAGTTGCAGGAATTCTGCAGGTATTACTCAGAGGAAGAAGTGGACAAGCAGAGCTCCAGCTGCCTGTCCGTTTACAAAGGGATGCCAACACTTCCTCTGGACACAGCCCATGGGGAGGCATCTGAATCACAGCACTGCTAAGGTTGGAAAAGCCCTCTGAGCCCATCAAGTCCAACCATTAACCCAGCACTGCCAAGCTCACCACTGAACCACATCCCCACGTGCCCACCAGCTAAAAACCCTTGTGTCCAACAGACCCCCACGCTTTGTGCCCACCAGGTGCCATGCCCTCCCCTGGAAACAACAGACGTGCAGCACTGCATTCCCAGTGCCACCACATCCAGACACCATCTGGTGCTGGACACCATCAATGGGGCTCTGGGCAGTTTCCACCTCCCAGCTTTGTGCCCCTCTCCTCCAATTCACAGGCATCTGTCTTCTCCAAGTGGCAGGGGAACAACAACCACCCACTCCACTCCCAGTCCATTCTCCTTGGCCACAGCCAGCATTGCCAGTGTGCTTAAAATATCAGCACTGCTAGAGCTGCTGTTCCTCCTGTCCCCAAACAGCACTCCCTGTCCTCCCTCCCAGGTCTACTTCCAACATGCCACCTCTGGGGTAGAAAACCTTATCACTAGAATTCTGTAGTGCAGCAGAGCTTTCAGCACAAGGTATAAACCTTGTTTTGATCAGGCAGGAAATTAATTCCGTTCATCAGTGCACACTCATTATCAGCCCCAGCCTCATCAAGGTGTTTGTTTCCATTAAAATCTTGGTCAGGATGTTTCTTTAATCAATACAAATCATAGAGGAGCTGCTTGGAAACACAAAGAACTTATCAAAGTGGGAGTTTTTCTACTCCCAAGAACAGCAAAAGCCTTTCGCAGCAACAAGCCATCTCTGCACAGGCAATTCCCAAGACATCCATCAGAACAAACTCCCCGGTGCCTAAAGCCGAAAGCAGAGCGAATGGAACGGCAAATATTGAACATGACTGCAGGGAATGCAAAGCAGAGGCCAGGGCAGGGAAGCTGCTCTCCCTCAGCCTTTTTCCCCCCCATAAAAGGGTTATGCCTCAATGGCCACGGCAGTGACAGGGACACCGCCCTGAGACGTGCCCTCCATGCATGAGCCTGGAGGAGACTTGTGCTGAAAGAGCACAAGCCCAGATGTTCAGGGGTTTATCTGCTGCAACTGCACCTCCTTCAGCTCCCCTCTACCCCACCAGAGCCCTGGGAAGAACAGGCTGAGCACTCCCCTTGTGCCTCCCTGCTGGCAGGGTGTCCTGGCACAGTGGGACATTGTCACTCTGAGCATTTCACTGCTCCAAACCTTGCAGCCATCCATCCTGCCAGCCCCCACTGCGCTGTCACACTGCAGCTGACAGCACTGACAGAATCACTGGGGCACAGTCACTGAGGCTGGAAAAGGCCTCTGAGTCCATCCAGGCCAATCATCCCCCAGCATTGCCAAGGCCACCATTAACCCATGTCCCCAAGTGCCACATCCACATGGCTTTTAAATCCCTTCACCAATGGGGACTCCACCCCTGCCCTGGGCAGCTGTGCCAGGGATGGACAGCGCTTCTGGGGAAGGAATTTTCCCAATATCCAACCTGAAGGATCCCTGGCACAGCTTCCTCTTGCCCTGTCCCCTCCTATCAGGGAGCTGTGCAGAGCCAGAAGGTCCCCCCTGAGCCTCCTTTTCTCCAGGCTCAGGCTGAGCCCCTTTCCCAGCTCCCTCACCCACTTCTGAGGCTCCAGCCCCTTCCCCAGCTCTGTTCCCTTCCCTGGACATGCTCCAGCCCTTCAATGTCTTTCTCATGAGCCCAGAGCTGCCCCCAGGATCTGAGATGTCCCAGCAGTGTCAGCACAGGGGACGGGCACTGCCCTGGTCGTGTGGTCACACCAGTGTAGACACAATACCCGCTGTGCTTTGTGCTTCCTGACACAACCAGGAAGCTGAGCAAAGCTGACAGGAACCTGTGGGACTTTCCAAGGTCTGTGCTCACACTGTCCTCACACAGCTCCAGCCCCACAGATTAAAAATATCAAGTTATTTAACAGCTGGCTGGAAGCAACCAGGTTCCTGGAAGTCCTCACAGCAAGAAGAATGCTCCTGCTGAGAAGCAGGGAAGCCCTGGCCCCACCACCAGGATTTTGCTTGCTATCCCAGGAACCCCAGGACCCCTATGGCCACCACTGACACACAGGAGGAGCTAAAATTCCATCTATCTGGGACCCAAAAGCAGTGACGAAAGTATCAGAGGACTCAGGTGGTGAGGAACCAGTCTCAAAATGGGAGATAGCCGCTCCAAAAGTTGGCCTTCCAAGACCCTTATGAACAGGACTAAACTGCTATCCCAGCAGTTATTTCTTCTTCCTTCTCAATCCCAGGAAGATGCTGCCAGGGATGAAACCCTTCCAAAGGCAAAGCCTTCCTGTAGCATCTTCTCCACAAACCCCAGCCCATTCAGCCCACACTCTGCCCTCGCACTCTCAATACCTGCAGGCTATGAGGCAGAAGCTGCAGCTACTTGTTAGTAACTGCCAAAATCCCAGCAGCAGGTGTCACAACCCCACGGTGACACGGCAGATACGCCCACAGACACAGCCACGCTGGCAGCAGCTCTCTCAGCCCAGCAGCCCTGCGGGGACAGCGCCTGTCAGTGCTCGGGAAGCAGCAGGGCCCAGCTGTGGAGCTGTGGAAATCGAGATGGCAATGCCAGGAAGGACAGACAGATCTGCAAAGGGCTGGTGCTGTCACCCTGCAGGACACCAGGCCAAGCTGGGCGCCCCAGCACATTTCAGGGAGTGGCTCTGCACAGGGATTGGTGACACTGAGGGGGCCTTGCACACAAATACTCATGATTTACTACCAGAGTAAACCATGGTGTTAAAACCATGGTTTAACACCATGAGTACTGGAGGGCATGAAGTCAGTCCCCCAGTCCAGCACCGGGAACAGCACTCACTGGGCAGCCAGCCACACTGGCGTGACACCTGGACGAAGGGGAACCTGCAATGAGTGGTGAGATGGGAAAGCTAACTCAATCCAAGGGAATTCCTCACACAGGGGAGGCCTTGCTTGGCTCCTGCTTTGGCTGCCAAGTCCAAACCCAGGATATTGAGGCCAAATCTTTTGGTTTTGCTCTGTGGAATTTCCCGTTCACACTGAGCTGAGCTCCTTGCCTCCAAACCAAGCTCATGGATGGCCGTATTCCCTCTCATCGCACAGCTCCACCACCAAATACACCTTAGAGCACAGGCTGACAAACTCCACCAAGCATTTCTCAATTAGTGTTTCACGTGCATTAAAAACCCAACATCAACCCACAGGAACCACAGGGGTTTGGGACTTTGTGCAGCCTCAGACTATCCCTTACTACCACTGAGTCTCAGCCAACACCTCCACCAGATCTGCTCTGAGCCTCAAGGGCACCATCCCAAATTCTGCTCAGTATTGTTTCCCAATCGGACCAGCCTTGCCCCACTCCAGGCAGCTTGACAAGGAATGACCTCATGAGTATCTTCCAGATCAAGGAGAAACCTGTCCTATTGCCATCATAAGCTGGTAGTAGGCCAAGGGGGGAAACTCAGACTTATAAAATAAATTATCACCCCAAACTTGCTTTTATTATCTAATCTCGTAACTGTCAGGAAAAACATGGGAGTAACTTGCAGCATATGGATAATTTATTAATAATTACTGATGACACCAAGTTGGTGGTGTGGTCACACACCAGAGGGAAGGGATGGGGCATCCAGAGGGACCTGGAGAAGCTGAAGGAGCGGGTCCATGGGAACCTCGTGAGGTTCAACAAAGCCACATGCAAGGAGTTGCACCTGGGTCAGGACAATCCCCAGAATCAGCAAAGGCTGGGGGATGGATGGATGGGTGGATGGCTGGATGGAGAACAGCCGAGCTGCTCCCACGGCTGGAGCCCCTCTGCTCTGGAGCCAGGCTGGGAGAGCTGGGAATGTTCACCTGGAGAAGCTCCAGGGAGAGCTCAGAGCTCCTTGCAGGGCCTAAAGGGGCTCCAGGAGAGCGGGAGAGGGACTGGGGACAAGGCATGGAGGGACAGGACACAGGGAATGGCTTCCCACTGCCAGAGGGCAGGGATGGATGGGATATTGGGAAGGAATTCTTCCCTGTGAGGGAGGTGAGGCCCTGGCACAGGGTGCCCAGAGCAGCTGTGGCTGTCCGTGGATCACTGGAAGCGTCCAAGGCCAGGCTAGACAGGGCTTGGAGCACCCTGGAATAGTGGAAGGTGTCCCTGCCATGGCTGGAGGTGGGATCAGATGAGCTTTAAGGTTCCTTGCACCCCAAACCACTCTGGGATTCCATGATTGACTTTTTCCCTGCACAGCTCTCATAGAGACCGAAGGTGTTTAGTTCCAGAGTGATTTCATTAACACAAAACCTCCCTGGAAAAGCTGCATTAATTAATTTAGTGCCCTAAAAGACAAATATCTCTAGAACAGCTCCCCGGCACGGAGCAGTGCCCTGGCAGCAGGCTTAACGCCCAGTTCTGTATTTATTCCCCACATGGCAACACGCATGCACGGACACACCGCGGGAACAGAGCTCGGTCGCTTCCCAGCAGCGGACGCCGGAGCCAGAGCCCTGAGAGGCGGCGGGGAGCCGGGAACGGGAGAAGAAATGGAAGGCGGCTCAATTCCGGGACCGGCCACGGCCTGCGGACGCTGTGCCCCTCCCAGCGTGTCCCGCCGCTCCTGGCGGCCCCGGCTCGTCCCTCCCGCCCTCTCAGCGCCCTCTCACCGCGTCCGGGCGCTCCGGGGAGGCCCCGAGCAGCTCGTTCAGCTCGGAGAACATGGCGGGCGGCGCTGAGGGGCCGCGCAGGGCGGGAAGCGCTGGAAGGCCGCGCATGCGCCGGGCGGGTGGCGCCGCCTGCTGGCGGGGCGGGGTGGTGCCGGAGCCGCCATTGCCACCCCCCAGGGACCGCCGTGCGCGGCCAATTAGCGGGGCTGGATCGGCAATTAACGGCGCTGGATCGCCAATTAGCGGGGCTGGAGCACCAATTAACGGGCTGGGCCTGCGTCCCACCGTCAATTAAAGCGGCTGGATCCTCACCCTTGTGATTAATTAAGGTGCTACATAGGACTGGATCCTCATCCCATCATAATTAACGGGACTGGATCCACATCCCATGATTAATTAATGGAGCTGGCTCCTCATCCCGTTGTTCCCAAAGGCACCAAGTGGGGCTGGATCCCGGTTCCCGGCACCAGTGCTGGCCTCCAGCTGGACTGGTGGCACTGGTCACCACTGACCCCTGGTCCCTGAGTGCCACCTGCCCCTTTTCAAACCCCTGCGTCTCTGTGGCACATTTAATACATCTGGGACCTTTTGGGACAGGGGGATGTTTGCGAGGAGTCTGTTACAAATCTCTGATTATTTCCTGTTTCATTATCAGCACATTTGGGAAGCGCCGAACATCCGTTGGGCACCCAAAACCAGCAAATTTACAGCCCATAACCACCAAAATCCACACTCTTTGGTGTCATTTTTTATCTCCGAGCCTGAATTTGGGATTTTTGGCACTTAATTCACCTTTCCATTTGCTCCAGCACAGCTTTTGTAACCTTCAGAGTTTCATCATGGAAGCAGGGATTGCCCTGCTGAGGGGAGATGCGCTGGAGCTGGAGAGAGGATTCTGGAGCCAGGAATGTTCCTGGGGGGCTGGAGAGATGATTCTGGAGCTGAGGATGTGTTAGGGGGAATGGAGAGCAGATTCTAGAACTGAGGATGTGCCAGGGGGAATGGAGAGAAGATTCTGGAGCCTGGAATGTGCCGGGGGTGGGGGGGCTGGTGAGATGATTCTGGAGCTGAGGATGTGACAGGGGGGCTGGAGAGCAGATTCTGGAGCCCGGGATGTGCCAGGAGGGCTGGAGAGATTATTCTGGATCTGAGAATGTGCCAGGTGGGGCTGGAGAGAATATTCTGGAGCCAGGAATGTTCCTGAGGTACTCGAGAGCAGATTGTGGAGCTGGGGATGTGCCAGGGGAATGGAGAGATGATTCTGGAGCCAGAGATGTGCCAGGGGGGCTGGAGAGAAGATTCTGGAGCCAGGAATGTTCCTGGGGTACTCGAGAGCAGATTTTGGAGCAGGGGATGTGCTGAGAAGGTGCTACTGGAGCCCAGGATGCTGCACTGTGAGCATTACAGGGCATCCCATGATGTGACAAAAGCACGGAACGAGGGAGGGAGGCACTGCCCGGGTTCAGCTCCTCAGATCCACAGATCGTCACTGCCGAGGGACTGTGTGGGTTCAGGAGGGGGGTTCGGTGGGAGAAGGGGACAAGCCTGTGGAAAGCAGGACTGCCGCCACCTGGGGAAGCCCCTGAGCTGCGGATTCCTGGGAAAAGAGCTGTGGGAACACGAGAGGTATTTGTGTAGGTGTTTCCTCGCCTTCCCACGGAATGGTTGTCGTAGGAGAGATGAACCGTGTGAGGATTTGGCTGAGGCGCTGCGGCTGCTCTCCTGCCCTTATTCCCGATGTTTGTGGGTGTGTTACCTTTAAAATTCCCCATCCTGCTCTCCAGCCCTCCCTGGGAGCGCTCAGGACACGCAGGGAGCCCCCGAGGTCCCTGCGGTGCCACAGAACCCGCGTGTGCCGGCCCCTTCCTTCCTGTGCTTGAACTCCGGCTGAAAGGAGCTCCCTTTGATGCCTTCAGCCCTGGAAAAGCTGCAGCTGAAAGCTTCTTTAAAAGTCCAAATCGCTTTACTTTTGTTCTCGCCCTCTTTCAGGGAGCTGGGAACCCCGCTCGGGTGCGGGGAGTGCAGGAACCAGTCCCTGCCCCATGCTGGTGCAGCCAGAGCCGGGATTCCTTCGGCATCCTTGGAGAGAGCCTGGTTCCCTCCTGGCTCTTGGATCTCAGGGCTTGGCTGAGGAGCCTATTCCGCCGGCAAAGGGGGCTCACCGACCCCGGAGGAGTTCCTGGAGGAGTTCCTTCCCGTTCCAGTTCCTACCTGGCTGCATTTGTATGCGAGGGAGCGGCCGCTCAGACACCTTTTGTCGGCGCTGTCACGTTTCCCTCCCGGTGGCACTTCCCTCCCGACTCCTTCAGGAGCCGCAGAGCCCGAAATTCCTTGTAAATTAAATGTAAAATCCTCTCTTTTTCTCTCCCCAGTGGGAAGGGGAGCAGAACCGCATGCAAAGTGCAGCTGCATCTCTCGAAACACCTCTTGTCCTTCCTAATATATTCCTTCCCACAGCCCAGGACTTGTTACCGTGCGAAGGCAGTGAGGATTTTGCTGTTAAAACTTGTGCCCCTTCCCTCCCATCTGCTCCGTGCCTATTTGCAGTATTTATCATGGAGCTGTTTCCCAGAGGAGCCATATGGGATCCATAGGTATCCACGCTGCTTCCAATGCAGCCCCTATGGCAGAGCAGTGGGTGAAAAGCAATTCACGCCCAAAAGTAGAAAAAAAACCCACAGCAGAACAAATCAAACCAATTAATCTTGCAGTGTTTGAGGTGATCCCCAAGAGCCTGGCAGGGAAGGGGAGCTGAACCCATCATGTTTCATGATGTGAGTGCGTGGAAAACGATTTTTAGGGAGAAAACACTTTGATTTACCTGCTGTGATTGTCGCTGAGCTATCCAGGATGGATTTTAGTGCACAAATCCCGTTCCACCCCAGCTAAAGGAGGGATTTCTTCTCTCGGGACACCTCGGCTGTCGCTGACACAATGCCAAGAGCTCTGGAGCCATAAAGGATCACCAGAGCTGTGGGGCCAGCGGGGGTTAACGGGAGCAGATGTTGGCCGAGTCAATGGCCAGGGAAGAAAAGAATGGGACACGTTCCGGGATCAATTCCGCCTCCTCAATGCCCGCCCTGACGCGGCAAAGAGCAGCTGGAAGGAATAATGGATGAGCTCAGCCAGGTGCTGAGTTCCTCTGAAGAAATGCAAGAGGCAGAGTTTGAAAAGAATTGCAAGGGCGGGAGGTCCCTCTCTGTGACAAGGAAGGGTGGCGCAGGCAGGGCTGTTCGCGGTGTCACTTGCCCTCATGCCTTTCCCAGAGCCCTTTTCTCCAGGAAAACTCAGGGAAAACCAGTCTCTTTTGGATCCTCCTCCCTCGTTTAGCTTGGCAGGGTTGGGAAAAGTGCTACCAATGTAAACCAAATCCTCCAGATAATTACAAACACCCTGGTCTGTGATTCTGAGGCTGCAGATCATGGAATTATCTCGGTTGGGCTGCAGGGACAAAGCACAAGGGATGGGACAAGGAAAATAAATATGGATTTAGATCCTGAGGATGTGGTAAAATGGCTGGGACACCTGAGCTGCCTTTAAAAGGCTCCAACAAAAACACGGAACAGCATCAGCTCCCTCCTTTACCTTCTCCTTGCACTCTTTGCCTGAGGCCAGATCTTCAGCATGGAGTTATTCTCACCTCGGGGTATTCCTTGTGCTGAAAGATTTAATGGGAGACTGATATAACCGGAAAATACAAGAAAAATAGAAGAAAATGATGTTTAATTTTTTCCATTTCAAATCTTACTTTTTGCTTGTTTGTATCCATATAAACAAATGTATCCCTGGTGAAAGAGGCAACTGTAAAATATGTCGGGAAAAAGTGATGAGGACTGAGCTGATAAACCTGCTCTGCATGCTCTGACAGAGGGAGGGGAGAGCTGGGCTGACATTTCTGATGGAAGAAAAGCAGGATCACTGAGCATGAGGCCAGAGGGACTCAGAGAGGTCGCTCAGATGGAGCAACACCTGCCGCCAGCAAAATCCGCTCAGCCTCACCCTTCCCTGGCAGATGTTTGTCCAACCTGTTCCCAGAAACCCTCATCAGCCACGACTCCACACCCCTCTTGGCATTTCTTTCCAGCCCCCCTTTATTCCCCACTCCATATCCCCGAGTCACCCAGGCATCCTTTGCTGGGTTTATTCTGTGCTTCTTTGGCAGATTGCTCCTGGCTGTGGAGAATAACTCACTGCCTTCATAAAGCAGGGAGAAAAACAAACCAGTTTGGGTTCAATTTTTAGCTCACCTTTAAAATTCACTTGATCATTTCAAAACAAAATGCCACTGGTTCTCCATGAGGGATCTCCAGGCCTTTTCCAAAAGGGAAATGTGCTGAACCCAGCAGGGATCTGGCAGAGAAGTTGTCTCAGCACAAAATTCCTCAGCTGTCTCAGCAGGGAACCACCGAGGTCCTGAGCCAGGTGGGATCAAAGCCAGCAGGGACAGCACTGTCCCCTCTCCCAGATCCAGGTGTTTGGCTCCCTAAAGCTCTCTGCCAGATCCTCTGGGCCTCCTCATCCCTCACACTCCTCGCCTCCTTCTCCTCGTTTTGCCCCATGCTGCTTTTCCCCTCTCCCCTCTGACCAGGCTTTGCAGCATTTCCCTCTCCCCCTTCCCAGCTCTTGCTCACAGAGCTCTCCCACAGCTCCTCTTTTCCTGCCCTCTCCTTTTCCTGCTGCTCCCATGTACAGCATTCAGCAGCCTGAGGACAGCAGACACCTTCAGAGATCCCCGCACACGTCTATCCCAGGCCTGAATCCCCACGCAGAGCTGGAGTTCGGAAGCTGCAAAAGAATCTCTGCATTTTCTCTCAAATCCTTCCTGAAATCTCCTCTTTTCCGACCAAACCCCACCAAGTTTGACTGGTCTTGTCTGCCAGGGCAGCCAGTGTTGTCTCACTGCTTCTCCGTGCTCCTCAGCCCACCAGATTGTCCCATCTGCCGTCTCTTGCCTCCATGTGAAATTCTCAGCTCTGACACCAGAGCTGCATTCTCACGCTGCATTTTTGTAGCTCCCAGCAAAAGGTGATGGAGACTCCTGGGTGCTCCTGCAGGGTGGCTCCAGATTCCTTTAATAAATGCAAATTGCACACATAGGTTGAATCACTGAGTTCTGGAGTGGGTTGAGTGGGAAGGAACCTTAAAGTTCATCCCGTTCCAGGGACACCTTCCACTATCCCAGGCTTCTCCAAGCCCCATCCCAACCTGGCCTTGGACACTTCCAGGGATCCAGGGGCAGCCACAACTTCTCTGGGCAGCTGTGCCAGGGCTGGACAGCCCTTTCCATGAAGGAATTTTCCCAATATCCAACCTGAACCATTGGCACAACTTGAGGCCATTCCCCCTTGTCCTGTCCCTGTTCCCTGAGAGCAGAGCCTGACCCCCACCTGGCTATCCCCTCCTGTCAGGGACTTTGGAGTCTTTCAGACACTGCCCCCATGTCTCCATGGGTCTTCAGTTCTCCCCACTGCCCACCACTCTTTCCTGGATGTCTCTTCTTGCTTCTCCTGGACCTTCTCCCATGGCTTCCATCTTTCCTTACATGACATGCCCCAAACTGGGCTTGCTCCTGTAAACCCTCAGCCATCCCTTGTGCTGCCAAACAGCTCTGAGGTGGCTTTCACTGGTTTTCTAAGCAGCCCAGGCTGAGGTACTGAGAGTCAGGAGCAGTCAGGGGGTGCTGTTTAATATTCCCATTATTGCAGTCACCGCTGCCTCAGCAGCAGCACAGCACCTCATTATTGTGGTGGGCATCTGCAGGCACTTGGCACCTCTAAAGGCTGGGGGTTTTAAAAGGTTTTAAAACAAGCCAGTGATCCCCTTGAATTCCCAGCCTCCTTTGCCAGCTGCCTTCCTCCTTCCCTGGGCCCAGACCAACACTCCCTTACTCATTCTCCTGCTGATGGAGCCTTTTCTTCTTCTCCTTAACGATTCTTCCTTATTTCCATCTCAATTTGGCCTTTCTGATGTCTCCCCACATGCTTATGCTCCCGTTGTAACTGTCCTTAGTAATTTGACCTAGTTCCCACTTCCCATAAACCTTTTTTCTTGAGCCTGAGGTCAGTGAGGAGCTTGCGATGTAGCCAGGTTGGTTCCTGCTACATTTCCTATTGGGATGGCTCTGTGTGTGCTGCTTGCAGCTTTCCTTTGAAGTCCTGCCAGTTTCCTTAACTCCTTTCACTTTTAAACCTGCCTCCCACCAGACCCTACTCCTGCTTCTCCAAACACCTCCAAGGCATCCCTTGTCTTTATTTTCCCTTTTCTCCCACATCCCTCCACAAGGGGTGCGAGCTTGGCCGCTCCACGCTCAGCCTTGGCCGGTTTTCCTCCTGCCTTTACGTTCCAAACCAGTCTCTGGTGCTGGATGCTGGCCGTGCCCCGCTCTGTCCCTCTCCCAGTGGCACCAGTCAGCCCAGTGACAGCAGTGACACAGAGCAGCTGCCATGCCCGGAGCTGTCCCAGCCTCGCTGGCATCAGCAGGCGCATGCCCAGCTCCTCGTTCCCACACTGGGCATTTTACAGTTCACCAAGTTAAGAGGATTTTGCTTTTCTCCTCTCTCTCTAAATCCAGCACGGAGTCAGTTTAATACTGGAATCGCCCCCTGTTACAGACAGGCTGCGAGTAATGGAGTAATTGGTATTTCCCAGCACTAAACACTGGGATCCTGGTGCTTTCTGGCTGCACAAATACCAGTTCTGGGCTTCTCCTAGCCAGGAGGCAGCCCAGCAATGATGGGAACACTGGGATGTTGCCAGAGGTGCTTCCAGGAACTCCCCACAGTGACCTACAGGACACATCTCCTTCCAAACCTTTGGCTCACTGGAAAGCATCCCAGGGCTCACCATGTAACACTCCTGTGCTGGGGTCAGCAGAGCTGCTCCCAGGGATGGTCCAGAAGGGTTCCTCAAGCCTGACCCTCCTTCCCCTGTGAGCTGGAGTTGGAGGTGGAACAGCAAGGGTGGGATCCATCCAACCCCTGCAGCTGTGTGTGACTGGAGCCCCGGCTGAATAGAGCCGTGGTGGAAGGTGTGGGACAGAAGCACCAGGCAAGGGAAGTGTCACAGCCCTCCTCATCTTCCAAATATTCCTCCAAATAAAAGGGTGTGGGGCCAGGCAAGGAAATGTCCTCAGAGATGTGTAGAAGGGGACAAGGAGCACACATGGCATTGCCAACTCCTGGCACCTCAGGGAGAGACAGACCAACCTGGAATCCCAAAGGAGCAGCATCCTGCACTGAAGGTGTTGAGCACAGTTTGGGGTGTGCAGGGGCTGCTGTCACCTCCTTCTCCAGTCCTTCAGGCTCCTGACCAGTGCCTGGCCGGTGAATGTGGACACCTGGCTGCTGAATCAAGATTTGGTTGGTGAGTTGGGACTTTTGGCCATTGAATCAGGACTCAGCCAGCAATCAGGACTCTTGCTCAGCGTATCTGGACTCAGACCATGAATATGGACACTTGGTTGGTGAACCGGGACCCTGGGCTGGTGAATCAGGACCCTGGGCTGGTGAATCGGGACCCTGGGCTGGTGAATCAGGACCCTGGGTTGGTGAATCAGGACGCTGGGCTGGTGAATCAGGACGCTGGGTTGGTGAATTGGGACCCCGGGCTGGTGAATCAGGACCCTGGGCTGGTGAATCAGGACGCTGGGCTGGTGAATTGGGACCCTGGGCTGGTGAATTGGGACCCTGGGTTGGTGAACTGGGGCCCTGGGCTGGTGAATTGGAACTCTGGGCTGGTGAATCAGGGCCCTAGGCTGGTGAACTGGGGCTCTGGGCTGGGGAATCGGGACCCTGGGTTGGTGAATCAGGACCCTGGGTTGGTGAATTGGGACCCTGGGCTGGTGAATTGGAACCCTGGGCTGGTTAATTGGGGCCCTAGGCTGGTGAACTGGGGCTCTGGGCTGGGGAATCGGGACCCTGGGCTGGTGAATCAGGGCCCTAGGCTGGTGAACTGGGGCTCTGGGCTGGGGAATCAGGATCCTGGGCTGGTGACCTTGTTTGGTGTATTGGGCCTGGTTTGGTGAATCAGGACTCACCCAATGAATCCTGACTCCAGATATTTAGTTTCAGGCAGCCGGAGCTTGTCAAGGGAAGAAAGGCTCCTTGTCTCGGGGTTGTGGCTCTAATCCTGTTATGTGTCTGTGAGAGAAAAGAGGACGGCAGAGAGAGCAGGACGGGCCCACTGCCGATGCCAGTTCCCTTCCCGCATCCCGTGCCAGCCCTTTCTGGCCACAATGGGCCATCACCCCTCCCAGCAAACCAACCAAGCATTGAAATTTAATAGCTCCCTGGCCTCTCCTCTCCATCCCAGTGATTAGGCCTGTGATTAAAGCCCATGTGTTGCTTTGCTGGCTGGGAGGCAAATTCCTCCACAGGCCCCATGAAATCAGCCCCGAGCACGGTGCCGGCTCCTTGTTCTTCCCCGTGTTTGATGGGAAGCCCTCGGCTAACTCCATCCATCCCTCCAAACCAGCTCCTCCCTGCTCGGGGAAAGCCAGAGAGGGTGAGAGCCCACAGGCTGGGGCTGGGCTGGTACCCCCGGGGGAAACTGAGGCACGGCGAGGGACACTGGTCCCAGAGCAGATGGGGCAGATGGGCAGCTGGAGCAAGGCAGGAACAGAGGCTGTGCCTTCCCTTGGGAAACAGGAGCACGCCAGGAAGGTGAGTAGGATCTGACAGAGTGGGAACATCTGGGGGGAGTGGTGGGATCAGAGCAGGGGGACAGAGGGACAAATCCCTCAGCACTCCCAACCTGTGTGTGTGAGCAGGAGCATCCTTAAACCTGCTTAAATCCTTGTGACCCAGTTTTGTCCTGAATCCCAGCAAGTCCTTCCAGCCCATGGGGGTGAGCAGCTGCAGCCAAGGGTGGCTCCCAAATCCAGGACTCCTCTGTGGGTGATCTCTCACGGCTCTGAGACAGGGCTGCACTGAGGAGCCACCACCTGGCTTTGTGGAGGGTACAGTCCCACCACTGCCCACCCCAGCCATGCTGGGCTTCTTGGAAGGGACAAAAACGGGTGGCGAGGGAATGTGGGCACCGCTCCAAGGTGGGCACCTCTGTGTGGAGCCATGGCAGATCCAGGATGGCTGGGCTGTGCCAGGGTTGAGGGGCTGTGCCATGTCACCCTCAGCTCCACGGTGACACCATCCGTGGTGGATGGGCTGTGCTGGGATGGAGGGGCTGTGCCGTGTCACCCTCACCTGCATGGTGTCATTGTCAGCGTCCACAGTGTGCTGTGCCAGCCTCACCCCCACGGTGACACCATGGCAGATGTGTCCCCACGCAGTGTCTGGCCGGCCGGACCCACAGGCACCGTGAGGAAGGATCCCAGTGAGGAGCAGATGCACACAGCAGTTTCCAGATCCCACCACACAGCCCTGGCTGGACTCACTCCTTGGCTTCTCCATCCCACTCCGCGTCTCCCTGCATCCCACCTTGCTGACTCCCTCCAGGGGCAGCTGGAGATGAGGGGTGGCCTCCCCCATCCTGCAGTGCCTCTTCCCTCCCCTTTCCTGCATCATTCTCGGATTCCAAATCCCCTCCAACCTCCCTGTCCTTACACAACCATTTCTTCTCACACACAAGCACAGATCCTCTCCCGTCACAGCGATGCTCATCCCACTCCAGCTCCCTTTCCCTCCCTCCCCATCCCACGGGAAGCTTGTGCCCAGCCTCTGCCCCTGCCAGGACACCCCGCCTTTCCTCGGGGTTTCCTCAGGCATCAGCAGCTCCTCTCCGCTCTGCAGGGCTCCTGCTCCACCCGCACATCTCTCTCTCCGCTCCCCACCCTTTTTATTGCCGTGTCCACGTTCCCAGTGCTTTATCCGTGGTTTTACCGTGCTGGAAGGGAAATGGCAAAGACCAAACCCCGCCGGTGCCGGTGAGCCGCCAGCTCCGCCTCGCCTGACTGCCGGCATCGACTGCCGGCTCCCACCACCGCTCCTCGGATTTTAATCTCCCCGAGGAGCCGAGAATTCATTATTTAGTGGCTCACAGGACGCATCGGGAACATCCGATCCACGCGGAGCTGCGGCTTTGGCTCCCTCCTGCCCCGGGAGAGCGCTGGCTGCATCCCCGACGCGCCGCACACTTAATGGTGTGTGGTGATTAATGGCTTCGTGTGCTCTCTCCCAAGGAACCCGGAGTGTTGGCTCGTGGATGAGTCCGTTTCCAGGAGAAATCGGTTCCTGCTGGAAGCAAGACGGAGCCGCGGCCGGAGGGGAGGGTGGGGGATGTGCTGGGGGTCCCTGGGGAGAGTTCCCTGCTCTATGCTCGATCCCAGAGGGCTGGCGACAGGGCCAGCCTGACCTTGCCAAAGCCACTGGGACAGTGGCACCGGTTCTTCTCCACACCGATGGAAACGGGGAGCTGGGGGGTGTGACAACCCTGGGGCAGGTGGGGATTTGGAAATTTTGGTTTCATTCAAAATCCAACCGACATCCTGGGCGGTTCCATTCAAGGAGACTGTTGGAGCAGGAGTGGTTGGGAGCCATCACCCCGAGTACAGCCACATTGTTTGGGGGGACCCATGGGGATGGAGCAAACCCTGGAGCAGCCCAGGCACCCCCACCAGACATCCCGGGGTGTCCCATCTGCTCCTGAGCGTGTCTGGGGTGGCAGGATGTGCTGCACCCCGGGCCTGGCAGAGGGTGACAAGGGGGGACCAGGCACCCACCACCCCCAGGTGACGCTCAGATGGGACCCTGTGGAAGCAGGAACTGAATCCCGCCATGTCCGTGTCAGGAGATCGCAGGCACTGGCAAGAGGCTTAACTTTAAAAAAAAAAAATGGTTTATTTATTTCAAGATCTTCCCTTTTTTTTTTTCTCCCTTTTTGTTGTTTTTACCTGTATTTCAAAAAAAGTGGGGCAAAAGTACAAAAAAAGTCAGTTGCGGAACGGCGAAGGTTTAGAAATCACAGCGCGGAACGAACCCAAGCGAGAAACACGGAGCACGAACCCAAATACCCCCACGACACGGCCGAATTATTACTGGACTTTTTGTTTTCCTCTGTACAAAACACACCAAAGCATGCCACGGAGCGGGAAAGGGACACAGCGGCGGGAGGAGGCGGCTGTGACTGCAGGGGGAGCCGGGCCCCCGCTGCCGCCCCGGCCCCGCCGCTCACGTCAGGTTGTTCTGGAGGCAGTTGAGCTCTCCCACGTCCTGCTCCCCTTTGCCGCCGTCGTGCTTGGGCGACGTCGAGTTGTGGATGTTGAAGGGCTCCTCGTCCTTCAGGCAGGATTTCAGCGAGTCCTGCAGCTTGTGGGGAGCGCTGGGATCGTCCTGCGGGAGAGACGGGGGGTCAGGGCAGGGCCGTGACGGGGGCGAGACAGCGAGGGCACCGATGTCCCACTGACCGCTTGCAGAGAGCCACTGGAGGGGACAAATGTCCCCCCCCAGCGCAGACGGCGGCACGGGGGCACAGCGGCGCTCCCGGCGCGGGGACAGGGTCCGACCCCCCCCGCGGTGACGCCGTCCCCCAGCACAGCCTCCCCACCTCGGGATGCCGCAGCTCCCAGAGCCAACAGCGCCCACGAGCTGTGCCAGCCGCAGGAGCCCGTGCCAACCACGGGCACATCCGCCCGGCCATCCCGCCCACCGTTCCCACCCGGTTTCTCTTCCCGCTCCCAGCCCGGCGCATCTCCTCGTCCCCGCCACAATCAGCCACTCCCGGCGGCGCTAGGCAGGAGGCCAGAGGGGTTGGGTTTATTGCGGTTCCTCAGCGTACAGCCGGTGCCCCCGCGCCGCTGTCAAAGCCGGGCACGCCTCTTCCCGATGTCCCCCCGCTGGAGCATCTCCCCTCGCCGGGGCCGCGCTGTGCCCCGAGTCTGTCCCGCATCCCTGGGGAGAGTGGCCCCTCCGGCAGCGGGGCCGAGCTCCGCCTCTAGGGTGGCGGCTGTGCCCGCACGGTGCCGGCAGTGGGGCAGGAGGAGCCCTGGCCTAGGGGCTGCCGGGGCGGGCCGGGCCGGGGCGGGCCGTGGTGGTTACGGTGCTCCCGGTGCCACGCGGAGAGCGGCAGACGGACGGGGACACCCAAGGGCCGGCGTCACACAGGGACAGGATTCTCCATCTTCCAGGCAGTAATGTCCGGCCAGTCCGGAGCTGGTGCCATTGGCTCCACCGTTGCAGGGTCCCCAAAAACCCCTCTCCAGTGATGTTGACCCTGCTGACCCCTCCTCAGCCTCGGAGTGCTGCGTCCCAGGCACCACGTGCCGAACCCTCCACATGCGGAGGGGACGAGGGAGACGGGTCAGAGCCCGGCGAGGCGCCGGGGAGTGGCACCGAGTTCATCCCCAGGTTCATCCTCTCGGCAGCGGGAAGGGAGCCGGCCCTGGAGCCTCCTGCCAGGGCGGCCGGGCCGCGCCGACGCTACGGCTGCTAAAGGCGGTCGGAAGACGGGGAACACCGGCCATGGATAGGGAAAGGCTAAAGGGACCTACGCTCCTCCTCCGGCTCGCGCTCCACAAAGCCCTTGGCTTCTCTCTGTTCCGAGTCGAAAGACAGGAGGTTGGAAGGGCATTCCAGGGGATGCCGGTGGGTGCATCCCAACCACGGCAGTATCCCGGGGCGTGTCATCCTCCAGCACCCGGAGTCATCTGCTGGTCCTGCTCGGTGGTGCCACAGCTACGGAGCATCGTCTACCCCGGCTCTCCCCGCTCTGAAAATTCTGGCACAGCCACCCCTGCCACCCCCACACGAAGCCAAAGCCGTTGGGAACTCGGGATGGTGCTCCCCGAGGAGCCACATAGGCACTAGGGGACAGGGAAGGGACAGAGGGGTGACACTGACCCCCTGCCTGGCCTAGGTCCAGTTTAGGTCATTGGGGACTCACCAGCAAGGGGACAGAGTTGTGACCATGGCAGGATGGGGACAGGAGGGCAGTGCTGGGATCATGGAGGGGACACAGGTGAGAGGTCACCAGAGAGAGGGACAAGGACGGGATAGGAAGTGGGACAGGGGGATGGTGGCACACAGCTCCTTACGTTTGGGTGGGAGCCCTCGGCGATGGTGGAGAGGGAGAAGTTGTCGTTGTGCAGCTCGGACGGGGTGCGGTATCTGCGGGGGTCAGGAGAGCAGGGTGAGAGTGGGACTCCCCACGCAGCCCCTGCCCACGCTCTGCGGTGACCCTGGTTTTGGGGGGGTAACTGATCCCAGCGCTGGAGGTCTTGGGGGGTAAATGTCCCCAGGAATGGAAGTTTGGGCTAAATACCCCCAGATCTAAGGGCTTTGCAGGGATAAATCTCCCCTGCTCTGGGGGTTTGGGGTTTCATACTCCCAGCTCTGAGGATTTGGGAAGCTAAATGCCCACAAATCTGGGGGGCTTAGGGACTTAATATCCCCAGAGATGGAGGTCTACGTGCTTAAATGTCTTGAACTCTGGAGGTCTGGGCACTCAGCGTCCCCAGGGAGGGAGTTGGGGCTAAGCGAGCCCAGTGTGACATTTTGGGGAGCTCAGTGCCCCCAGATCTGGGGTTTTGGGGGTAGCTGGGCTCTGGGCAGGGGAGCAGGAAGAGCAGCCCGGGGCAGGGCTGGAGAGGGAGACTCGGGAGCTGGCACAGAGCTTCCCTGCTAATTACACTTGGCATTTCCAAACACTAATTAACAGCTCATTAGGGACCGGACTGGGAAGGCTCCCTCCTCCTCGCTCCAGGAGCTGGGCAGCAGTGGCTGGGGCGGGGGGGGGTGACTCCAAACCCTTCCCTGTCACCCCCCAGCCCTGTCCCCAGCCGGACTGTCCCGGATGGCAGCCCAGCCGGTGTCCCCAGCTCCCAGCGAAGCAGATTAACTGGTGCCAGTCAGAAGCAGCTTTAAGGGATTAACCGTGGAGCAGGAGCCACATCCACGTCTCCCGCCTCTGGCAGCTTTCCCACCCACCGTCACCGCGTCCCCACCGGCACCGGGGGTCCCGGTGACGCCGAAAGGGCGGGCTGGCACCAGCGAGGGCAGGGGGTGTTTGGGGCCAGCCCGGGGTGTCCCCGTCACTCACTTGGTCTTGCGCAGTTTGCTGTTCTCCGTCTTGAGCAGGTAGAGCTTCTTGGCGAAGAAGACGGTGAGCATGAAGAGCAGCAGCACCACGAGCGCGGCCGAGCCCACGGCCACGCACATCACCTGGAAGTCGGTGACGATGGACTCGCAGCGCGTGCCCTTGTGCCACGTGTAGTCCTGCGTGTTGCACCTGCCGGGGGACGCGGTCAGAGGGATCTCCAAAACGCGTCCCCCCGCCCCAAAACGTGTCCCCCGTCCCACAGAGCATCCTTGGGGGATGTGGTGTTTGTACCTGGAGGATTACGGGTGTCTGAGGGGATGGGGTTAGCGGGTCCCCGAGGGGGGTGACACCGAGTGAGATGGGGACATTGGGAGACGCCAGGAGCGGGGTCGGGGTCTCCCAGAGGCTGCTGGTGCCCCGCACCAGTGGCTTCCAGCCCCAGCGGCGGTGGTAGCAGGGAGGGGTCCCCGCGTCGCCCCGAGCGGGCGGGCTCGGTGCCAGCCACAGGGCACATCCCGATGCGTGCGGCACAGCCGGCATCGCCTCCCGGGCGCAATCTGCCGGGGCCGATTAGCGCGGCCGCCCCGCAGCCTCGGCTGCGCGGCCCTGACCTAATTCCTACCCAGCCGCCGCTCGGGGGGCAGGGAAACCCCTCTGCGTCCTGGCGGGATGGGGCTGCTGCGTGGGGGGAGCTCCGAGGAGGGGTGCAGGGGGGATGGAGAGCCCAGGAACGGGGTGCCAAGGGGCTGGAAAGGTTTGGAATGGAATGTACAAAGGATGGAAAGGCTGGGAATGGGGTGTCGGCGGGATGGAGAGGCCAGGGATGGAGTAGAGAGAATGGAGAGCCAAGGAATGGGATGCATGGAGGATGGAGAGACGAGGAATGGGGTGCACAATGGATGGAAAAACCGAGAATGCAAGGCCAGGAGGATGGAGAGCCCAGGGATGGGGTAGAGGGAATGGAGGAGCAAGGAACGAAGTGCATGAAGGATGGAGAGACGGGGAATGGAGTGCATAAAGATGGAGAGTCCAAGGATGAGGTGCATGGAGGATGGAGAGACTGCGAATGGGGTGCACGATGGATGGAAAGGCTGAGAATGCAAGGCCGGGAGGGGGTAGAGGGAATGGAGAGCCAAGGAATGAGGTGCTTGGGGTTGGCCAGACTAGGAATGGGGTGAAAGGGATGGAGACGCCAGGAATGGGTTGCAGGGAGATGGAGACACTGGGAATTGGATGCATGGGTAGTGGAGAGCCCAGGGATTAGGTACAGTGGGATGGAGAGCCCAGGGATGGGATGCATGGATTATGGAGAGACTGAGAGTGGGGGTGCACAAGGAATGGAAAGACTGGGAATGAGATACACAGGAATGGAGAACCTGGGGATGAGTTGCAGGGGGATGGAAAGACTGGGCATGAGGCACGGGGGATAGAAAGCTTGGGGATGGAGTGCAGGGAATGGAGAACCCTAGGATGGGGTGCAGGGGATGATGTGTCCAGGAATGTGCCCAGGGATGGCGAGTCCCCACACCCCCCCTAGCCCCCCAGGATCCTGTCCCTTACCGGCAGAAGGCCCCGTGGCTCTCCACCAGGTAGCACTGGCCGCCGTTGTGGCAGTAGCTGGGGACGAGGTCGCAGAGGGAGCGGCAGGAGCTGTTGTGCCGCACGTACCCGCTCCGGCACTCGGAGCCGTTCTCGGGCGGACCCCGCTCCCCCGGCCGCGGCCAG